>SJYA01037420.1:0-10297 GCA_006410615.1 Neotragus moschatus | reverse complement strand
TGGATGGCATCACTGACTCAATGGACATGAGTTTGAGTGAACTCCGGGAGTTGGTGATGGACAGGGAGGACTGGCGTGCTGGGATTCATGGAGTCACAGAGTTGGACACGACTGAGCAACTGAACTGATCCACACCCCGTGAAATTCTGTGCATCCACTAAAAAGAATAGATTTATGTGTATTGAGACACAGAGCTGTCCATGTTATATGCTCAGGTGAATTTTTAAAATGCATAACAGTACATATAGTATCCTACTCTTAAAAATCCTGTATGTATACAAGCAAAAGGTAGATTATGTATATGTGTAGAAAGAAACCTGGAAGTACATATACTAAACTGTTATCAGTAGTTACTATTAGTAAGTAGAAGAGGTGGACTTTTAGTTTTCAGTTTATGTCCTTCTATATTTTTATCACAAGCATATATTTAAATTTTTGATATCTGAAATTTATCTGCAGGAGAAAAAAGCCAAGCCCTTGGAAGCCAAACTTTTCATCCTAAACCCTAATTCGGTTCCTCTTCTCTCATCTTAACCTTTATAGTTTACCACAAGTGAGTACTATAGGTACAATTCATTTTATTATTGAGATTAGTTTCACAAATAAAGTTCTTGGTTTCTAGTTAGCTTGTTACAAAATTCAGGTTCTACATGTTGAATTTTTTTAAAAATACCAATTGATGGCATCTGGGTAAAGTCTGGCTTGTTTGTTCAAGCATTCACTGAACATTTGTGAAGTGCCCATGGTGTGCACTGGGGAATTCAGACATCCTAGTCTTCTACTTGATGGTTCCCTCTTCTTCAGTTGCAGCCCCAGTGGTTGCGTTCAGGACTTTCCAGTGCTCATATGCTCACTTATGTTTAAAAGGTGAT
This sequence comes from Neotragus moschatus, assembly GCA_006410615.1. NCBI lineage: Eukaryota > Metazoa > Chordata > Mammalia > Artiodactyla > Bovidae > Neotragus > Neotragus moschatus. Next base: position 9,425 of record SJYA01037420.1, on the reverse strand, counting down.
CCACTTAAACTTAATTGCAATTTACACACTATATGTGAATTTTCAAAGAGCCACTTTTTACCTTCTGCATGTAAATATTTCTCTAAAATGGACATCTGTTTTTAACCTCTACATTTCTAAATAACAGGGATGGGAGATGATTTAGCAATGGAAAATTCTGAGGAGGCATTGAGGGAGAATGTTTGCATTTACAATGGAAAAGGGGTATTTGTGAAAGAGTTGATATTTGTGAGCAAAAACATATGTCAATCACTATTGGAGAGTGAAAAATATGATACATAATCCTGTTCCAAAGTATATGTATAATGTATAAATATTTTTAGAATTAAAATATTTATATCTTTGTCCAGAGAGAAAGTGGCTGGATCATATTATCTCTTTGAAGTTCTAGTTCTGTAGATTCAAGCATTTTCTTTAGAAAGCCATTTAAAAATTATGATGAGAAGATGTTTAGACTAAGATTTATATTATACATATGTGCGGGATCGATATTTCTGAAACTGCATTCTTCAGTATGTCATGCCTTCTGCTTCTTAAAATCCGTGAATCACAACTTTAAATAAAAGTTTTATGTGGGGGTCATTAAAATATGAAGGGGATAGAATAATTCTGCTGTTAGTTTTTGTTATATTATTTGAAAGTAATTTGTATGAGTATCTTCCATGATTTTTTATGAGTACATTTCCATTGTTGAAACTACAGACTCCATCTTGAAAATTTTTCATTTTGAACTTCATTGTTAAATTGTATATTATCTTCTTTTTATGCATTTCACCAGCCTATTATAATCTTACAGTGTTTCATTTTTCCCAGAGTAGACCAAGGGAACAGCTGCCTGCTTATCATTGGTTGGGCTCTTCAAGGGAGTGGATGGTGGAGCTAATCAACAGGCATTCTTATCAGCAGAGCCCTGTCCCTCCTCTGAACTGTGGGTGTCAGCTTATTAATTCTCCACTAAACTTTAAGCATTTGGGGACAATTATGTCTCATGTTGGAGCTCCCTGGGCACTTTTTTCCAGAGATAATTAAATTTAAAACTTGAAAGATAATTGATCAAGCAGGAGCAAGTATATCAAATACTAGTATCAAATACTGAATATAAGGATGTCTAACACAGTTCCTTGTTTTGTAAGAGATGGGATAATCTAGTTGGCAGAAAGCAACTCCTATTTTGCAGTTAGCACAGATGCTCTGAACCTTTCTTTTTCAAACAACAAAAATAAGCAAGTGAAAACCAAGAATAAAAGAACTATATATTAGAGAATATATTATTATGGAAAGGAATGGTAGTATAATGCCCTAATTCTGCACATGGGAAAATGGAAGTATACATGGTAGTTTTTTTCGGAATAATAAAAGCCAATGATTGTATAAATCAGTGAACATATATGCTCTTTTCCTTATTTGTTCTTTATTGTCACATATCAAGTAAGCTGTTCAGTTTTTTTTCTTCTGAGTCATTATTCTACTGGCTTTATGTTCCACAGACATCAATATGTCAAGAGAATTTGAGCACACAGAAACTTATGTTCCCATTTTACCTTGATGAGTGGCTCATCTCATGTTCTTCTTGTAGGGATTTGACCAGCTCCGGCTTGAAGGATTGCTCTGTGACGTGACCCTGATGCCCGGGGATACAGATGATGCCTTTCCTGTGCACAGAGTCATGATGGCCTCTGCTAGTGATTACTTCAAGGCTATGTTCACAGGTAGCTTGCCTTCTAAACTCTACCTCCATATTAAAACAATAAGAAAAATAAGTGTTTAAATCTTTTCATTGCTAGAGGAAGATTCAGTGCTTTTGTTCCATGTCTTTACAAGAAGAGTTTTATAGGAATAGACACTCAGTATGTGTGTTTGTGGGTGGTGATTTTTTAATTTGGAAAATGGATATACCTTTTTTATACTTCTGTCTACCTTTATTTCATAGCTTTGCTTTTCCAGACACATATCTGAATGGGCCATCAGAGACTAATACAATGTCACTAATACAATCTCTAATCCATCAAAAGATCTGAAGTGCCAAGAGAACATTTTGGAGGCACTTGCATCGTATACCACCTCCATTAGGATAGAGATATTCCTTTTAAAGTACTCTCTTTTAACTGTAAAATATACAGAAGCTTGACTTGGATACAAATGCTTACACAGAATAAAATTTTCCTTGATTTTATTGCATCTAATTAGCAACAGAAGTGAATTTGACCTTAATTAAATTATCCACCTTCATTTAATTGAGTGTCTTTTTATTTAAGGTGGGATGAAAGAACAAGATTTAATGTGCATTAAGCTTCATGGCGTGAGCAAAGTCGGTTTAAGGAAAATTATTGACTTCATTTACACTGCAAAGCTTTCTCTTAATATGGACAACCTTCAAGACACACTGGAAGCTGCCAGTTTTCTACAGATTCTGCCGGTTTTGGACTTCTGCAAAGTATTTCTCATATCTGGGGTAAGACATTTTCAAATCAAATCTTTTCCTGTGATGGATAGTATTGTGGCCTGAAACTAACTGGCCTTTAGAGAGAGGTGTCATCTAGTGTATGGTTTGGAAGCAGGTTCAGGAGAAAACAGTGCAGGTGCATTTTCACAAAATAGAACCATTTAAAAAAAGCCTTCTGTGTCATCCAGTGACATTAGACAGTAATAGGGTTTGATAGCAATAAAATCCTTAACATGTTTGATAATATTATATATTTTAATCCAGTTTTATTCCGCTTAATGATTTTATACAAGCAGGTTTTTTAAATGGAGTTCTGTGGGAAAGTCATCTGAGGTTCTAGAAGTCTTTTAAGATACACTCAAGTCATTTTTTTCTTCCTTTAAATATGGGACCTAGACCTTGAGAAGAACTAGCACCTATGTGTAAATCTTCTTGATTCCATGGCAACACATCACCTACTAAGTCATTTACAGCATATTTTAATAGATAACAGAGGACACATACAACCACCAGTCACTGAACTACTTATAGTCACCCACTTCCTTTGGACAGTGCCTCATTTTAGTTGAGACCCTTAAACTAATAGCACTTAATACTTACATTTATAAACTCTTAACATTTATTTACACTGATCTTAGCAACATGTGGTTGTCCTGAGGCAAACTAGGTACAGTGTCATGATTTCCTTGAAACTAATCAGTAACTACAGACACTGTTGACCTAGTACCCATTGTCCGTTATTCAAGTTCAGTACTTGTCACTTAAATACTGGTTGTGATCAGTTCCTTAGTCTGAATGAAAAGAACCAAACTGGGTAAAGCATGATTTATGAAGTTATAAAAATATGCATTTCNACACACTATATGTGAATTTTCAAAGAGCCACTTTTTACCTTCTGCATGTAAATATTTCTCTAAAATGGACATCTGTTTTTAACCTCTACATTTCTAAATAACAGGGATGGGAGATGATTTAGCAATGGAAAATTCTGAGGAGGCATTGAGGGAGAATGTTTGCATTTACAATGGAAAAGGGGTATTTGTGAAAGAGTTGATATTTGTGAGCAAAAACATATGTCAATCACTATTGGAGAGTGAAAAATATGATACATAATCCTGTTCCAAAGTATATGTATAATGTATAAATATTTTTAGAATTAAAATATTTATATCTTTGTCCAGAGAGAAAGTGGCTGGATCATATTATCTCTTTGAAGTTCTAGTTCTGTAGATTCAAGCATTTTCTTTAGAAAGCCATTTAAAAATTATGATGAGAAGATGTTTAGACTAAGATTTATATTATACATATGTGCGGGATCGATATTTCTGAAACTGCATTCTTCAGTATGTCATGCCTTCTGCTTCTTAAAATCCGTGAATCACAACTTTAAATAAAAGTTTTATGTGGGGGTCATTAAAATATGAAGGGGATAGAATAATTCTGCTGTTAGTTTTTGTTATATTATTTGAAAGTAATTTGTATGAGTATCTTCCATGATTTTTTATGAGTACATTTCCATTGTTGAAACTACAGACTCCATCTTGAAAATTTTTCATTTTGAACTTCATTGTTAAATTGTATATTATCTTCTTTTTATGCATTTCACCAGCCTATTATAATCTTACAGTGTTTCATTTTTCCCAGAGTAGACCAAGGGAACAGCTGCCTGCTTATCATTGGTTGGGCTCTTCAAGGGAGTGGATGGTGGAGCTAATCAACAGGCATTCTTATCAGCAGAGCCCTGTCCCTCCTCTGAACTGTGGGTGTCAGCTTATTAATTCTCCACTAAACTTTAAGCATTTGGGGACAATTATGTCTCATGTTGGAGCTCCCTGGGCACTTTTTTCCAGAGATAATTAAATTTAAAACTTGAAAGATAATTGATCAAGCAGGAGCAAGTATATCAAATACTAGTATCAAATACTGAATATAAGGATGTCTAACACAGTTCCTTGTTTTGTAAGAGATGGGATAATCTAGTTGGCAGAAAGCAACTCCTATTTTGCAGTTAGCACAGATGCTCTGAACCTTTCTTTTTCAAACAACAAAAATAAGCAAGTGAAAACCAAGAATAAAAGAACTATATATTAGAGAATATATTATTATGGAAAGGAATGGTAGTATAATGCCCTAATTCTGCACATGGGAAAATGGAAGTATACATGGTAGTTTTTTTCGGAATAATAAAAGCCAATGATTGTATAAATCAGTGAACATATATGCTCTTTTCCTTATTTGTTCTTTATTGTCACATATCAAGTAAGCTGTTCAGTTTTTTTTCTTCTGAGTCATTATTCTACTGGCTTTATGTTCCACAGACATCAATATGTCAAGAGAATTTGAGCACACAGAAACTTATGTTCCCATTTTACCTTGATGAGTGGCTCATCTCATGTTCTTCTTGTAGGGATTTGACCAGCTCCGGCTTGAAGGATTGCTCTGTGACGTGACCCTGATGCCCGGGGATACAGATGATGCCTTTCCTGTGCACAGAGTCATGATGGCCTCTGCTAGTGATTACTTCAAGGCTATGTTCACAGGTAGCTTGCCTTCTAAACTCTACCTCCATATTAAAACAATAAGAAAAATAAGTGTTTAAATCTTTTCATTGCTAGAGGAAGATTCAGTGCTTTTGTTCCATGTCTTTACAAGAAGAGTTTTATAGGAATAGACACTCAGTATGTGTGTTTGTGGGTGGTGATTTTTTAATTTGGAAAATGGATATACCTTTTTTATACTTCTGTCTACCTTTATTTCATAGCTTTGCTTTTCCAGACACATATCTGAATGGGCCATCAGAGACTAATACAATGTCACTAATACAATCTCTAATCCATCAAAAGATCTGAAGTGCCAAGAGAACATTTTGGAGGCACTTGCATCGTATACCACCTCCATTAGGATAGAGATATTCCTTTTAAAGTACTCTCTTTTAACTGTAAAATATACAGAAGCTTGACTTGGATACAAATGCTTACACAGAATAAAATTTTCCTTGATTTTATTGCATCTAATTAGCAACAGAAGTGAATTTGACCTTAATTAAATTATCCACCTTCATTTAATTGAGTGTCTTTTTATTTAAGGTGGGATGAAAGAACAAGATTTAATGTGCATTAAGCTTCATGGCGTGAGCAAAGTCGGTTTAAGGAAAATTATTGACTTCATTTACACTGCAAAGCTTTCTCTTAATATGGACAACCTTCAAGACACACTGGAAGCTGCCAGTTTTCTACAGATTCTGCCGGTTTTGGACTTCTGCAAAGTATTTCTCATATCTGGGGTAAGACATTTTCAAATCAAATCTTTTCCTGTGATGGATAGTATTGTGGCCTGAAACTAACTGGCCTTTAGAGAGAGGTGTCATCTAGTGTATGGTTTGGAAGCAGGTTCAGGAGAAAACAGTGCAGGTGCATTTTCACAAAATAGAACCATTTAAAAAAAGCCTTCTGTGTCATCCAGTGACATTAGACAGTAATAGGGTTTGATAGCAATAAAATCCTTAACATGTTTGATAATATTATATATTTTAATCCAGTTTTATTCCGCTTAATGATTTTATACAAGCAGGTTTTTTAAATGGAGTTCTGTGGGAAAGTCATCTGAGGTTCTAGAAGTCTTTTAAGATACACTCAAGTCATTTTTTTCTTCCTTTAAATATGGGACCTAGACCTTGAGAAGAACTAGCACCTATGTGTAAATCTTCTTGATTCCATGGCAACACATCACCTACTAAGTCATTTACAGCATATTTTAATAGATAACAGAGGACACATACAACCACCAGTCACTGAACTACTTATAGTCACCCACTTCCTTTGGACAGTGCCTCATTTTAGTTGAGACCCTTAAACTAATAGCACTTAATACTTACATTTATAAACTCTTAACATTTATTTACACTGATCTTAGCAACATGTGGTTGTCCTGAGGCAAACTAGGTACAGTGTCATGATTTCCTTGAAACTAATCAGTAACTACAGACACTGTTGACCTAGTACCCATTGTCCGTTATTCAAGTTCAGTACTTGTCACTTAAATACTGGTTGTGATCAGTTCCTTAGTCTGAATGAAAAGAACCAAACTGGGTAAAGCATGATTTATGAAGTTATAAAAATATGCATTTCTCAAAATAACAATACTAGAAAATAAGTTTGTTCTGGATTAGTCTATTTAAAGCACGTTTATTTCAAGATGATATCATAGCAAATTTGCACTACTTGACAATTTCCTGTAATTAGAATGTTGGTTCCTTAACTTCCTTGAAGCATTTATTATAACTGTATGTTTTTACCCTTTTGAAAATGTCTTTATTTTTATAAACACTTAATATTGTCTTAAAGATTATAATCTTTATTTCGAGTATCTCTGCAGAGATACTAAAGCCCATTTCTAAAGAAGAGACATGTCCCTGACAAAGCTTACTTGTAGTATAGTTTACTCCCATTTTAAAACATTCTTGCCTATGAGCTTTTTCTTAGTACCATACTATTTCTTATCTTTCATCTTGTTTGGTTAGGACATGTCTATGTGATTTTATATTGGAAATCTTCCTTCTCAGAATCCATGGTAATTTTTTGAGAAAAGTTGGTGGATTATTAGTTTACAGATTATATAAAATCTAACTTTTCCTTTATCCTTCTTTCATGCATTCCATATCTTAGTTAAATATTTAGGCTTTACTCTATTACCTGCTTCCTTCTCAGCAATCAAGTAAATCAGGAAAAATAGTAGCCCTGAGTGTCTTTCCTATTTATAAGAACTGAAAGTGTCAAGATAATATAAATATTTTTCAAAGGTAAATGTGTTTTCCATTTTCCCACAGGCTCAGTTATTATATTATTATAATATATATATATTATTATTATATTTAAAAATATAACAGTCTCGTAACCGTGTACTTAACCCAACTGTATTAAGGAAATAGATTTGTGTTCTTAATGATATAGTATGATTATAGTTCATATAACCAAAATACTTCCTGGGTTTGAATTTCTGGAAATAAAAATTAGCTTTGAATACAATTCTTTTCTATCTGTTCTTAACCACTTGTGTGGATGAAGAGGAATAGTGGTATACAGACGATGAATCAGCATATCATCCACAAAACCTTTATATGTTAATTTTGAATGATAATGTTAAATACGATAATAATTGGCATATACACACTACTACACATAAAATAAATAAGTAATAAGAATCTACTGTCTAGCACAGGGAACTCGACTCAATACTTTTGATATGGGAATAGAATCTAAAACAGTATATGTATAACTGATTCACTTTGCTGTACGGCAGAAAGTAACACAACATTGTAAATCAGCTATACTCCAATAAAATTTAAAAAATAAAATGAACAACTCTGTATTGCTAAAAAATACCCCCAAACCCCAAATACAGTGATAAAGCCACATTTGCCTTTGGTTTGTTAGACATCCATTCTCTGTAAGGGAGCATCACGCTCAGTAGAACAAGAACCTTGCACTCTGACCTTTGTCTTCTTTTGTAGCAATACTTTTCTCTTAGGGTTGTAACTAGTATTAGGGCCTATTAGACCTATAGACCCTACTTTTGTTCTTGCTATGCTATTTTCTTGGTAGTTATAGAAAAAGAGGTCTCTGAAAAGAAAACAGAAGGATGACAGTGAAGGATATAATGCAGAGTTGGTAAAATTTTCTATAAAACTAAAAATATTATCATTTATCATGGACATAATAGAAAATTACCTTGTTTCGTTACATACCTACAAAAATTACATTAGCTTTTGTCCTTATGACATTGCATAACTACAGCATGCTAAATTCCATGTGGCCATCCCCTGATTTAAAAACAAGTTGTAGTCAAATTTTTGTATCATTTGTTTGCTGTTTGGAAATTATTCCATCTAGCATTTCCCCATAGTATTACTATTATGGAGGATTATAGGCTAGCCCATAAAACCCAATTTAATGTCAGGTTACTGAAATAGAACAATTTGTAATTCAACTGGAAAAAATTGAAATTTAAGTTTACAATTATACAGAGTAAACAGAGCAGGATGAAGGTGAGCAAGAAATCATTTTCTTTTTACATAAAAGCATATCTAATCAGAGAATGAAACTTCTCTGTGCTTTAGACTCGGTGTACTTTCTTTAAACTCATTTTTTTAAGTGTTTATTTTTTTTTCTTGATACAGGTCTATCATTGGTTCCACCTGTACATTTATTATTACTGATTGGATTGGGGAGCTCACAGTGAAGTGTACAGAAATTTATTGAGGTGACTGGGGTCATGAAGAGTGGGAGACAGTGGAAAACAAGAGAGGCACATTTGTTGGAGACCAAAGGAATTCTCTAAGGGAACAATGAAGGGAATCAGAGGAAGTTATTGGAAAAGACAGCTTCGTTTGCTATTATGTGACCATAGCAGCAGCAAGGATGTTTTTTTGAGGAATGTTCTTTTTGGGAAAGAATGTTCTTTTTGATGTAAGGATTTCCTGTCTAGTACATGCATTTGACATTCTTTCTTTCATAAAGACTGGATTTACCCATTAAGCTTAATTAACATGTCTTTCCAGGTAATGTTTTTGCTTTGGGGGAGGCTTGATGCAAATTAGAGAAAAAATTTTATGGGTAATTTTAAAATAAATCAAAACTGTTTCTCTCCTCATTAAACCAGTCTTGTTTTTCTTGTCAAGGCTGATACTCAGCAAGTAGGACCCAGATACCAGTTGTTTATGGTTGAGTATCTGTTCTGATTAGTTGGTACTCAAATAGTATAAATATCATCCCTCCATATAACTTTAATCAGCCCATTCTTGCCCATCTGGGATTCTGTAGGGAAAGAAGAGTCTCAGCCTGGGCCTAAACCAACTCATCCCCCCAAAGACCATTATGATAACTATTGCAGCCACCAGGGCAAGTGCATTCAAAGTGCAAAGGAATAAGAAAATAGGATTCCCCAAGCTGGACACACCCTCAAAATTCACCTCAAATGGTGTTAA
>SJYA01037405.1:0-11167 GCA_006410615.1 Neotragus moschatus | reverse complement strand
GTATATTGTCACGCTGCTTATTTAACTTCTATGCAGAGTACATCATGAGAAACGCTGGGCTGGGAGAAGTGCAAGCTGGAATCAAGGTTGCCGGGAGAAATTTTAATAACCTCAGATATGCAGATGACACCACCCTTATGACAGAAAGTGAAGAGGAACTAAACAGCCTTTTGATGAAAATGAAAGAGGAGAATGAAAAAGTTGGCTTAAGGCTCAACATTCAGAAAACAAAGATCATGACATCCAATCCCATCACTTCATGGCAAATACATGGGGAAACAGTGGGAACAGTGGCTGGCTTTTTTGGGGGGGGCTCCAAAATCACTGCCAATGGCGATTGCAGCCATGAAATTAAAAGATGTTTACTCCTTGAAAGAACAGTTATGACCAACCTAGATAGCATATTAAAAAGTAGAGACATTACTTTACCAACAAAGGTCCTTCTAGTAAAGGGTATGGTTTTTCCAGTAGTCAGGTATGGATGAGAGAGTTGGACTATAATAAAATCTAAGTGCAGAAGAATTGACACTTTTGAACTGTGTTGTTGGAGAAGATTCTTGAGAATCCCTTGGATTGCAAGGAGATCCAACCAGTCCATCCTAAAGGAGATCAGTCCTAGGTGTTCATTGGAAGGATTTATGTTGAAGCTGAAACTCCAGTACTTTGGCCACCTGATGCAAAGACCTGACTCATTTGAAAAGACCCTGATGCTGGGAAAGATTGAGGGCAGGAGGAAAAGGGGACAACAGAGGATGAGATGGTTGGATGGCATCACCAACTCAATGGACTTGAGTTTGGGTAGACTCTGGGAGTTGGTGATGGACAGGGAGACATGGTGTGCTATAGTTCATGAGGTCACAAAGAATCAGACATGACTGAGCAACTGAATTGAACTTAGCTGAACTGAATCTTTAAATTAATCAACTTTTATGCCAATCTAAATTTTAGTATTTTAAATAGGCAACAGAGATATATGGATCAGCCTTTATCCCCTATATTTCTGACCATTCTTACCTTTCATACATTCATATTTTCTGTCACTCTACATAATTTTTCTTTTTTCTTTCTTGATCAGCTTCACAGATTATTTGCTTTCAATATAGCCTAATTGGTTTTTTCCTTGACATGTTCTGAATACATGGTTTTATGTTAAGGGTTTGAACAATGGGGCATATATCTCCATCTGTCCAATAAACCAAATTTATGGCAGTAAAGCTTGATTTTTAAGCTATCATTGACAAGGAAAGCAGTTTATCTTTTGCTTCCTTTGAATTCATTTTCCATATTGGAGCAAGCTGTTTTGGAAAAAAGTAAAATCTTTTTTCCCTTTGCTTCCCCTTGGCCTTTTTAAATCAATTATCCCTTTTGTTTTTGAAGCCCAGAGACTAAGAAGATGTGTATAAGAGACAGGTATATTGTCACGCTGCTTATTTAACTTCTATGCAGAGTACATCATGAGAAACGCTGGGCTGGGAGAAGTNAAGCAGTTTATCTTTTGCTTCCTTTGAATTCATTTTCCATATTGGAGCAAACTGTTTCGGAAAAAAATAAAACCTTTTTTCCCTTTGCTTCCCCTTGGCCTTTTTAAATCAATTATCCCTTTTGTTTTTGAAGCCCAGGGACTAAGAATAAATTATGTTCAACTATAGTCCCTCATTTTATTTCCCTTTCATTGCCAATTATCTGTTCAAATCAGTATACAACAAATGCTCCTACTTCGTTATGCTCATTCAATACATTTTTTAATGAAGAAGAGCAATGATGACATGGTTCATTCCTGTCATCTTAACTCCTTGGTCTTAACTGTTTGACCTTCATGACCACAACTTCTGCCCATGAAATAGCCTCTTAAGTCTGACCTTTTTTCTAGGCTCTGTATCATGTCTCCTTTATGTCAAATTGAATGCCAAATTTCAAATTTGTATTTGGTCCATATCTTCTATATATCAACCTCTCTCCATGTTATCCATACATTTACCTTTAAGCATTTCTTGTCTCTTATTATTTAATTACATGAGTCACTGCCAAATCTGTGGATACTTCTACTTTCTGTGATTTAGTCCAGAATTTTCAACTACACTTGGGACCTTAAATGTAAGGTCCCTTTATCTGTAAATTATTGTAAAGGAATAAAAGATCATGTTCTCAAATCCACCCTTCAGTCGTGTTTGACTCTGTGTGACCATAGACGGCAGCCCACCAGGCTCCCCCGTCCCTGGGATTCTCTAGGCAAGAATACTGGAGTGGGTTGTCATTTCCTTCTCCAACACATGAAAGTGAAAAGTCAAAGTGAAGTTGCTCAGTCGTTTCCGACTCTTAGCGACCCCATGGACTGCAGCCTACCAGGCTCCTGTCCATAGGATATAACTTTTTTAATTCTTCCAACACCTATCACTGCTCATTTAGCTAGCCACGTATTAATTGCACTTTAGTTGGTATTTGTTAAATAAGAACTCTGAGCAAGCATTGTTCCAGGTTCTGAAATATAAAAATGAATAAGATAGTGGTAAGACATGGCTTACATTTCCAACAAGCTCACCTATTTGGCATTAATATTATTACATATAATATTTTGTGGACATTTTCCTATGGTTTAAAGTAAAAATGATGCAATAAAAATAACCACCTAAAATGTAGCTCTGCATTATTTGTAATCAATTACATTCTATCTAAACAAAAATATTTTATTTGATCAGCATAATCAGCATATTTTTCCCACATAAACTTAGGTTTGGGTGTTTAATTAATGAAGAATCTATAAAGTTTGGGCTTTGGATAATGAATTAAGGAAGTAACAAGTTTTCTTTACAAATTTGTTGCCCCCAAACTCCCTGTCTCTGGCAATAAGAGTACCTTCCTACCTGTAGATTTAGGAACTCACTTTTCACAGAGAAATTTATGTCCTGCTTTCAGGCAGACAGAGGAGGGTCAGAGCTGAGCCCCAACATGCATACCCATGTGTAAAGCACGCGTCTATTGCCCAAAGTGGAGTCAGCAGAACAAAATAAGTAATTGAGTTTATGGCTCTATCTTTTGTGAGGTTCCTTTCCATAACATACAATTTTACAGTAACTCTAGCAACGTACAACTAATGTGTTTTGTTTGTTACAAGTACCAGATTTTTGTCTTATACACACATTTTGTGAAATTAATAACTGGTTGCTTCTTCATGTCATAGACTTTTGTTATTTTATGACGTGTGTGCCTTTGAACACACTGACTTTACAGAGGCTTAAATCTAATTATTATGAGAATACTTAAAAGTTGACCAGTTAATTCCCTGAAAACTCTCTTTTTTTATGCCAAAAGAACAGAGCTAAAACTCCAAAGATTGTATTTTAAGGCTCTTCATTATCCTCCTCATATATGCATGTTTAATTTTGTATTTTACTGTTAATATGCAGAAGATGAGGAAGGCTGAATCTCATTCCTGTTGTTCAACAAGCATTGATTAAAACCTATGCCTTTTATTTCCATTTTCTCTACCTACATGCCATTCATTTATCCCAGAAAATATAAACTCAGTTATCTTTCCTAATTCATCTTGTCAAGAGAAAATGGTAATTTATAAAATAGTTTATTCTCTCTTAATTAGGTTATACTGTCCTTATGGTAGAGACCTATACTTGGCTCATTTTTATAACTGCAACATAATGGCTAACACCTGGTCCAAGAAATATGACTAATAGAAGCTTTTTTTAGACAGAGTAGAAAACTCAGAGCAGTTTAACTATACACATGNATGGCAGAAAGTGAAGAGGAACTAAAGAACCTCTTGATTAAAGTGAAAGAGAAGAGTGAAAAAGGTGGCTTAAAACTCAACATTCAAAAAAACTAAGATCATGCCATCTGGTCCCAACACTTCATGGCAAATAGATGGAGAAACAATGGAAATAGTGACAGACTTTACTTTCCTGGGTTCCAAAATCACTGCAGCCATGAAATTAAAGATGCTTACTCCTTGGAAGAAAAGCTATGACAAACTTAGACAGCATATTAAAAAGCAGAGACATCACTTTGTCCACAAAGTCTGTCTAGTGAAAGCTATGGTTTTTCCAGTAGTCATGCACGGATGTGACAGCTGGACCATAAAGAAGACTGAGCACTGAAGAACTGATGCTTTTGAAATGTGGTGCTGGAGAAGACTGCAGAGTCCATTGGATAGCAAGAATATCAAACCAGTCAATCCTAAAATAAATCAACTGTTAATATTCATTGGAAGGACAGATGCTAAAGCTGAAGCGCCAATACTTTGACCACAAAGAACTGACACATTGCAAAAGACCTAGATGCCAGGAAAGATTGAGGGCAGTTGGAGAAGGGGGTGATAGAGGATGAAATATTTGGATGGCATTACTGACTCAATGGACATGAACTTGAGCAAACTCCAGGAGATAGTGAAGGACAGGAAAGCCTGAAGCCTGCCATGCTGCAGTACATGGGGTCACAAACAGTCAGACATGACTGAGCAATTAACAACAACAAATATAAGTATATCTGAATCTGCACAATACAAAACAGTGAAAACAAAATAAAAACAAGACATCTAGCAGCTTTGAATTCTCCTTCAATTTAAGCTCTCACTTTTCAATTTTCCTGCCTACTCAGTTAAGGAATCCTAAATCACCTTTGCTAGTGTCATAATGTATTTCAGAACACCACCAAACATTTAAAGGACTGACCAAAAATTTGCTAAGAGAGGAGGATGTGAGGAGGATGTGACATTACGGACAGAGAATTATCAAAGGTAAAACATCTGATGTTAGAAATCTTATTTCTGTTTTGATTCTTGCGGTTGCACACAGGAATCTAAAATTATGCTGTAAAAATAAAAAAGTCTTCTTAAACAAAGAAAGGAAGAGTCTGATGATACTGATATTCTATCTAAAGATGCAGTCTAGATATAGTCTTATTTTTAAAAGATTTAAGGAAAAAGAGGTGATATTTTAAGGGGAGTAAGAACTCATAAGGGCCATAATAGAGTCTAAATCCATCTTAAGGAATCAAATGTCAAATAAACAGAATTTCCATTTTTTCACATGGGAAATAACTGGGATTGGGCTGGCCCTCCAACTATAAACAACTAGAAAACTCATGAAATATATGAAGCAGCTGTTTTTAGACACTGGCCAGGATGGTGAAGAGCTGTGATATGCAAAAAGGAACACAGAGTGAGTCATATAATTTCCCTAGCTTTCTGCCTGGAGGCACTCTCTGTCAGTGTAGACCAGGAGAACCAAAGCAGAACATGGTGGTCTCACTGAATCAGGAGACAAAGATCGGAAACTAGGAAGCCTAAAATAGCTGCAATTTGCAGAACCAGAAAATTAGAGTAAAAGGAGGGAATTTGTTATATATTTGTCTATATATACACAGGACAAAATTCCATGAGGCCACATCACCCGACCCCAATACTAGACAATCACAAGCAGAAAAATTTCTAGAGCAAGAATTCAGAAGTTTCAAGCACTAGGGCATTCATCAGAGAATAAAGCCTTTTTAGTGGGACTGAGCAACTCTGGAATAAAGGCTACTCTGGACTCATCTCAACAGTGCTCAAAACAAACCTCAAAAAGATCAAGCTCATCGACAAGTTATTTAACACTCCAAAAAAAAAAAAAAACAAACAAGAAAAAAATCGACACTCTCAGTAAGAAAATATTCACAATGTACAACATCTAATGAAAAACTACTACAAATGGCAAGAAGGAAGAAAATATGGTCTAAACCAAGAAAGCCAAGTAAAAGCAAGAGACTCAGAAATGACAGAAATTATAGAATGAGTAGAAAATAACTTTCAAACAACTATCATAAACATACTCAAGAACTTTAAGGGAAAACAAATCTAATGAAAAAACCTAGAAGATATACATATATATATTTTAGACGGATGCTCAGGTCAACACAAAGAAAGAAAGTATGACAGACAGTAAATTTGCAGGTAAACAGAAAATAATTCTTATTTTAAAATTTTTTAAAAGTGTAACTGACTCTTTGGAAAAAAATAATAACAATGCATTGTGTTTATAACATGAAGAAGTAAAATATGCTTTTAAAAAACAACACAAAGGATGGAAGAATACAATGGAAGTAATCTATTGGAAGAGTCTTGTATCATACATAAATGTTGTAATATTATTTGAAGGTGTATTGTGATAAAGATGCATTTTGTAAATTCTAGAGCAACTATTGGAGAAGGCAATGGCATCCCACTCCAGTACTCTTGCCTGGAAAATCCCATGGACAGAGGAGCCTGGTGGGCCGCAGTCGATGGGGTCGCTAAGAGTTGGACAGGACTGAGTGACTTCACTTTCACTTTTCACTTCTATGCATTAGAAAAGGAAATGGCAACCCACTCCAGTGTTCTTGCCTGGAGAATCCCAGGGACAGGGGAGCCTCATGGGCTGCCGTCTGTGGGGTCGCACAGAATCAGACATGACTGAAGTGACTTAGCAGTAGCAGCAGCAGCAGAGCAACTACTATTTAAATAGAACAAAACAATATAGCTAATAAGTCAGTGTGTGCGTGTGTGTGCTTAGTTGCTCAGTTGTGTCCCACTCTTTGTGAGCCCATGGACTGTAGTCTCCCAGACTCTTCTGTCAATGGGATTTTCCAGACAAGAATACTGGAGGGGGCAGCCATTCCCTTCTCTAGGAGATCCTCCCAACCCAGGAACTGAACTTAGGTCTCCTGCATTGCAGGCAGATTCTTTACTGTCTAAGCCACCAGAGAAGTCCATTACTTGGAATACCATAAAACATTTGATAAAACAAAAAGAAAATATAAAAGAAGAATAAAGGGAAAAATACATGGACAGAATAGAAAAAAGCACAATGACAGACTTAAATCCAATGATTTTAATAATCCTACTAAATACAAATGATTCAGACACAGCTGACTGAGATAAAGTCTTCATGTCCTATAAAGTTGAAAATATNATAAAACATTTGATAAAACAAAAAGAAAATATAAAAGAAGAATAAAGGGAAAAATACATGGACAGAATAGAAAAAAGCACAATGACAGACTTAAATCCAATGATTTTAATAATCCTACTAAATACAAATGATTCAGACACAGCTGACTGAGATAAAGTCTTCATGTCCTATAAAGTTGAAAATATTTTCCATGTGGCCCATTACAGAAAAGGTTTGTCAAGCCCTCGCATCTAGAGATTGTATTTGAAAAAGCAAAGATTGTTAGACACCATAAGAAATGAGAATCAAACAACATGTTGCCTGGAAGAAACATATTTAAAGTTCATAAACACCTACATATGAAAAGTGGATGAACAGAAAAGAATTTACTATCCAAGCACTAATAGAAGAAATCTGGGTTGCTAGATTAGTACCAGTCAAATTAGATGTGGGTCAAAGAATACCATCAGAAATAAAGAAGAATATAGGATAATGATAAAATGTTCAACACATCAATAAAACCTAGCAATCTTGAATGTCTACACACCTAACAACAAAGTTTGAAAATAAATGCAGCAAAGCCTTATAAACTAATGGGAGAAATAAACAAATCCACAATTCCAGTTGGACATTTCAACAAGAATCTTTCGGTATTTGCTGAAACAAACCGGCAGAAAATAAATAAAAATGTACAAGACTTCAACAAAACTATCAACCGATTTAATCTAATTGACATTTATGGGATACTAAACCCAATACCACTATAATACACATTCTTCTCAAGTGCACATGGAACACTCACTAAAGGAGACTATGCTCTGGGACATAAAACAAACCTCAACAAAAGAACTAAAATCATACAAAGTATCTTATCTGTCCATAACAGAATTAAAATAAAAATCAGTAATGATATCTGGAGTCCCCCCCTCCAAAAATATTTAGAAACTGAATAATACCTTTTAAGCCATGATTTATGGTAAATAAGAAAATATTTTAAACTGAGTGTTAATGAGAAAACAACATATCAAAAGTATATGAGATGAAGTTAAAGCAGTGCTTAGAGGAAAATTTATAGTGCAAACTGCTTATTTTAGAGTAGAAAACATTTAAAAATCGATAGTCTAAGTTTCTATCTTGATAAGCTAGAAAAATAATAAATTAAACACAAAGTGATTCACAAAAAGGAAATAATAAAGAGAAGAATGGGAATCAATATGATGAAAATGAAGAAATAATAGGAAAGTCATTTAAACCAAAAGCCAGTACTTTGAAAAGACAATAAAATTAATAAAAACTACTCATCAACTTAATCTAATTGACATTTAGAGAATACTAAATGATTTATGGAATACTACATAATACTACAATGATTAAGAAAAAGAAGACACCAATCACCAATGTGAAGAATGAGAGAAGAGCCATCACTATGGGTCCTACAGGCACTCAAAGAGGATAATTAGGTAATATTATACAAAGCATTACGCCAATAAATTCAACAACTTTATAGCTATTACACAAACTGAATTTTTCATCAAAAACTTCCCACACAGAAAACACCAGGCCTCACAGTTTGTTTATAATTGGAGGATAATTGCTTTACAATGCTGTGTTGGTTTCTGCCATACATCAACATGAATGAATCATACGTATACATATGTCCTCTCCTTCTTGAACTTCCCTCCTACCTCCCACCCCATACCACTCCTCTAGGTTGTCAAGGAGCACTGGGTTGAGCTTCCTGCATCATACAGAAAATTCCCACTGGCTATCTGTTTTACATATGGTAAAGTGTATGTTTCAATGCTACCCTCTCAATTTGTCCCATCCTCTCCTTCCTCCACTGTGTCCATAAGTCTGTTCTCTATGTCTGCATCTCTATTGTTGCCCTACAAATAGGTTCATTAGTACCAGTTTTCTAAAGATTATATATATATGCATTAATATACAACATTTGTTTTACTCTGACTTCACTCTGTATAACAAGCTTTTGGTTCATCCACCTTACTAGAACTGACTCAAATTCATTTCTTATTATGGTTGAGTAATATTCCATTGTGTATATGTACCACAACTTCTTTATCCATTCATCTGTTGATGGACATCTAGGTTGCTTCTATGTCCTGGCTATTGTAAATGGTGCTGAAATGAACACTGGGCTACATGTGTGGAAGACAATATTTTTAAGATGTCAATTCTCCCCAAATTGATCTATTGATTCCAAATAATCTCATTTTATAGAAATCAACAAGTTGATTCAAAAAAGTATATAGAAATGTAAGGGACCTAGCGAAGCAAGAAAAATTTTGAGAAAGAACAAATTTGAAGACCTAATGCAAATCTCTATTAATGCATACAACGTGGTTTGGGTTTAAGGGGAGGGAACATCAACAGACCCATACGTTTATGTGAGATTGACCCCTCACAGCAGAGAGACATTACTTTGCCAACAAAGGTCCGTCTAGTCAAGGCTATGGTTTTTCCAGTGGTCATGTATGGATGTGAGAGTTGGACTGTGAAGAAAGCTGAGTGCCGAAAAATTGATGCTTTTGAACTGTGGTGTTGGAGAAGACTCTTGAGAGTCCCTTGGACTGCAAGGAGATCCAACCAGTCCATTCTGAAGGAGATCAGTCCTGGGATTTCTTTGGAGGGAATGATGCTGAAGCTGAAACTCCAGTACTGTGGGCACCTCATGTGAAGAGTTGACTCACTGGAAAAGACTCTGATGCTGGGAGGGATTGGGGGCAGGAGGAGAAGGGGACGACAGAAGATGAGATGGCAGGATGGCATCACCGACTAGATGGACATGAGTGTGTGTAAACTCCGGGAGTTGGTGATGGACAGGGAGGCCTGGCGTGCTGCAATTCATAGGGTCGCAAAGAGTAGGACACGACTGAGTGACTGAACTGAATTGACCTCTCACAAAAATGTCAAGGTAGTTGAAGGGGGAAACAATTGTCTTAAATAACTGTGTTATAGCAACTGAATATCTATGTGAAAATAACTGAACCTCAACCCTTACTTCATACCTTACATAAAGATTCAAAATGGACCAAATATCTAAATGTAAAAGCTAAACTCATAATTTATTTAAGACACATTGAAGACAGTCTTTGCAACCTTAGGGTAGAAAAAAATTTTAAGGTAAGATGTGAAGGCACAAACCATAAAAAAATTTACACATTATATCTCATCAAAATTAAAAGATACAATTAAGAACAAGCCACAGACTAGAAGAAAATATTCATAAAACATACACTTGAGCAGGGATTTATAACTAGTATTAATAAATAACTTACAACTTTATAAATTAAAAAAAAAGTAAATAGGCAAAATATTTGTTTAAGTACTTCACACACAAAAAGCATCTCTATGAGTACAGTTAAAAAGATTGACAATGCCAAGAATTGATGAGGACGTAGAAGAACTGGAACTCTTTTACATCCCTGGTGGGAATGATACAATCACTTTTAAAACAGTTAATTCAATCAGTTTCTTATAAGGTTTTCTTGTTTGTTTTTGTTTAGTCACTAAGTCATGTCCAACTCTTTTGTGACCTCATTATAGCCTGCCAGGCTCCTCTGACAATGGGATTTTCCAGGCAAAAATACTAGAGTGGATTGCCATTTCCTTTTCCAGGGGATATTCCAGATCCAGGGATTGAACTTACATCTCCTCCACANGTTTGTTTTTGTTTAGTCACTAAGTCATGTCCAACTCTTTTGTGACCTCATTATAGCCTGCCAGGCTCCTCTGACAATGGGATTTTCCAGGCAAAAATACTAGAGTGGATTGCCATTTCCTTTTCCAGGGGACATTCCAGATCCAGGGATTGAACTTACGTCTCCTCCACAAGCAGGCAGATTCTTTACTGCCAAGCCACCAGGAAGCCCTCTTAAAAGGTTAAATATAGGGCTGCGGGCTCACTAAGCGCAGGCGGCTGCGGCCGGCTCACTAAGCACGGCCGAGAGGAACCACCCCGCGTCCCAGGACGGGGCGGCAGCCAAGAGTACCAGGCTGCGATGGCGCGGGAACACCTGAGAGGAGCCACCCCGTGTCCAAGGTCAGCGGCGGCAACCGGGAAGAGCCACCCTGTGCCCGAGGCCAGGGTCTGGGGCCGGGAGGGCCACCCTACGTCTGAGGCTGGGAAGAGCCACTGATTGATTAGCACTCAGCACAGGTGGCTGCGACGACCAGCGCACTCACCCTGCCCCAGAGGAGTTACCCCACGTCCCCACGTCCGAGGGCAGGGT
>SJYA01037399.1:0-10338 GCA_006410615.1 Neotragus moschatus | reverse complement strand
AGGTTGGTCATAATTTTCCTTCCAAGGAGTAAGCGTCTTTTGATTTCATGGCTGCAGTCACCATCTGCAGTGATTTCGGAGCCCAAAAAATAAAGTCTGACACTGTTTCCACTGTTTCTCCATCTATTTCCCATGAAGTGATGGGACCGGATGCCATGATCTTTGTTTTCTGAATGTTGAGCTTTAAGCCAACTTTTTCACTTTCCTCTTTCACTTTCATCAAGAGGCTCTTTAGTTCCTCTTCACTTTCTGCCATAAGGGTGGTGTCATCTGCATATCTGAGGTGATTGATATTTCTCCCAGCAATCTTGACGACATTATTTCAGGTCATTTTGTCTTCCTTTTCTCTAATTACAGGATCTTAATTCCTCTACACACATCCCTTTAGTGGTTCAAGTCCATTGTTCCATTTTTATCTTTATAGCCCTGAGTTTTACTCACACACTCTAACAAGTCAAAAATTAAAATTCTTCTTTGTAAAAGCTAATTGTAAATAAAAAAGCAAAGGAAACTTACTGAAAGTATTGCACCGTATGTAAATAGATGAAGAAGCCCTAATATTTTAAGATGTGTTCTGTTCCTTTCCCCTCTCCCCTGGCCCTCCTTCCTTCATCCCTTCTCCACCTCCTCACCCCCGGACTTCCTCCATCCTCCCCTCCCTCCCCCTGGTCCTCTCTTCTACCCCTCCCCCCTCCTCAAAAGGCTCAGCATGGTGTACCATGCATTCCCTTAGTTCTGAGAATGAATATGTCTGTGCTAAGTCACTCAGTCATGTCCGATTCTTTGCTATCCCATGGACTGTAGCCCGCCAGGGCTCCTCTGTCCATGGGGATTCTCCAGGCAAGAACACTGGAGTGGGTTGCCTTGCCCTCCTCCAGGGAATCTTCCTGACCCAGGGACAGAACCTCCTCTCTTAAGCCTCCTGGATTGGCATCTTTACCACTAGCACCACATGGAAAGCCTAGTTCTGAGAATAGGTACTGTATATTAAGATTTTATGGATATATTTGCTTTATGGTCCACTATCTATGTATCTTTTACCTGAACTCTTATGAAATTCAAGAAAAGAAGAACTGAAAAACACCTGTTTTCTTATGAAGGTAGATCAATACCCTTGGAAAGTTTTCTCTTAATTCATTGCTCCCATTACACACTTGGCTGCTTATACACAAATATTCTCTTCATTCTATTCCAATACTCATTCTTATTCTCGAATCGTCCCTAATGTGAATTTTGGCACAAGCCTCCTAGTTACTAGAAACTTTAACAATTTATAGAAGTTCATTCTTCTAAAGCCGTTTCTATAAAGAAAAACCCATTTAAAGACAAAATAGCTAATTTGATTCTGACATGATTTTAGATGTTGCTCACAGGAGGTGAAAGCTTTGGTATGGTTCCAAAGTAAATGTATTATGTCGCTCCTTGAAAATTTACATTTCCCTGCTTTTACACATTTCAATTCATGTCACTTAGAATTGCTCTATATATTTCATTAGGGATGCTAATTGACTTCAACGTATTATTTATAGAAAACACCTTTAGCCTACAAATTTCCATTGTAATTACTTATTAAGATGTTGCATTGTTAATCTTAGCTGACACAAATTAAATGAGATATGTAATTTACTTTTCCTTAAATCTTTTCTTAGGTGCACTTAATTCTTAATTCCTAAATGAGTAGTTTTATTCTTCCACAACAGAGATTACTTCCTAAAATATTATATATGAGGAGTACTCTTTTTCTGTTTTTGTAAATACTGGGTTAATAACATTTTTGCCACTACTGTCTAACAATTGTTCAGAGTATAATTGATTTTACTGTCCAAAATGTGCATTTACACCAACTGACATAAATGACTCAGGGTCAAAAGAATGATATACTCTTTTGAAAATCAGAAGGATTTGGCTCTAATCATAAAGACATTTCTGTGTAAGTTGTCTGATTTGTGATGTGACTAAAGAACTTATTTAGTTCTCAGTTTTCAAGCCAATAAAAATGTGAGAGGTGAAGAGTAAGATGATATGCATTACGGGGAGCAACACTGATAATCCTAAGAATCCATAGACAGTGGATCGAGTTTGCATACAGCTCTGCTACTTAATGGTTGTGTGACTGAAAAACTCATTTTGTGATCTAGGCTTAATGTTTTATAAAACAGGAATAGTGCCTTGCATGTCTTAAAGGGATGTGTTGAATGCGAAGTGAATAATATCCATAAAGAACGTAGCACAATATCTGGCATATTGTAAATTTATAGTAAGTAATAACTATATTATTTTTGTTCTATATCCTTTCACTTATAAAATAAATGTGGAAAAATACAGCTATATATCACTGACTACATGTGTCTATAGCCCTTTAAAAATCCATTTGTTAATGGATAATTGTTATATAACCCAAATTGTGACTACATCTTCAAGAGCTGTTTAACATAAATTCTAAGTTGGCAAAACTAGATTATGTTCTAGCATCCTGCTTTTCAAGTTCCATATCACCAAACTAATAAACAATTGCTGTAGCTGATTATTTGAAATGTTCTTCTTTATACTGATGTGATTTTATTATCCTGACTTAGGGGTAGAGTTAAGCAGCTGATAAAACTTGTTGAGTATAAAAACAGTTTAGAGACGCTCTCCAACATTTAAAACAACACAAACAAAAAATCTAGCTATATCCTACAGGGAAATTTATTCAAACACAGAACTCAAGAGGACATTCAAAGCACACATTCCAGTGGGTACTTTAGGTTGTACCAATCTTAAAAATCAAATATGTCTCCGCTAAGTATTAAATTTCTCTAAACATGAGTTCACTGCCTGTCAATACTCATCTCATGAAATCAAGTAGTCTCTTTTGTATTAGACAATGCAATTCATTGGGATTTCAGCTTTCCAAGTTCATAAGCTCTTATGAAGTCAGTATTGGAAGAAAATGTTAACTCTGGGTGATCTTAAGGTCACCTGTCTAAAAGGGAAAAGAAAAATGACTTGTCATGGAGGAAAGATAGAAACTGGATTCCTAAACTTGCACAACAAATATCAAGTGGGCCTTTTAGTGCACATATAATATAACCTGCTAATCAGCAACATGTTGACTAATATCAGCACCCTGGTGCCATTAATCGAATGTAGTCTCACCATCCTGAGCTCTTTGCTTACAATATTTAGCTCATAGATAGAGCCATGAACACGTGAACTACTTCTTTTTCCTTTTTCACTAAGCTCTTTCCCTTCCTCTGTATATAAGATCCTCAGAAGCAATATAAGCCTCAAAAGTAAACAACAGATAAACACATGCCATTGAAATGTTTTAAGTATCCCTGATAGGTTTTTTCTGTTAGGCACTGCTATAGACTGAAAGCTTGCACCACTCTAAAACTCATATGTTGAAACTGAATCCCCAGTGTGATAGTATTTGGAGTTGGGGACTTTGGGAGGTCGTTAGGTCATGGGATGAGACCCTCACATGAATGGTGTCAGTGCTCTTATAGAAAGGACCCTTGAGCTCGGCCCCTTCTCCCCTTCCACCACGTGAGAACAGAGCAAAAAGAAGGCCATCGTGACCCAGGAAGCAAACCCTCATAAGACAGCTTCTGAATTTGCCAGCATCTTCATTGTGAACTTCTCAGCCCCAGAATAATGAGAAATAAATTTGTAAGCTATCCAGTTGGTGATATTTTGTTAGAGCAGCCTGTAAGGACTAAGACAAACAGTTCTTGCTTAATCTCCCTTATCACAACAGCATCACTATATTCATGTTTTACTGAAATCACTGAGCCAGCGATTATTAACTAGTTCAGGTTGAAGTTCAAGGAAGTCACTTCTTTCTTATCCCTGATCCTGTGATTTTTTTTATAACATATAATAGTAATTCAAGAATCCTTCAAAAAAGCTCTTATGAATATCAATGAGATAGCTTGAAATGCATATTAACATAGAAAATTAATTTTCTCCAAGATTTTTTACATATCAAATATAAGATTACAATTACAATCCTATATAAGATTAATTCTACATTTTACAGTTATTACAGAGAGATTTTTTTATAAGATTATTGTGCATACCTTTACTACATTGGATATGTACCTTTACTGCATATGGATATGGGGATTTCAAACATATTTTGATTTGGGAAATATTGCACACTTATATATAAAGCTTACTTTATCAGATTCAGTTCCTAGTAAAGAAGACTGAATTGTTTACTAACCAACTTCTTTTTTCCCTTCAGAGGACTTCATTTCCCAGACTGCATTTTCTCTGTCCTCTATTTTCTGGATTCTCACCATTCATAGTGATTTCTCCACAGTTTTCTTAGATTCCAAAGAATTAAACATTCCCCTTGGCTATTGCTCACTTTCTGACACTTTACACTACACTCCTCAGGCCATACCTCTATCTTAGACTCCTTGTGACGGCAGCTGCTAACTAAACACAATGAAATCAACCTGAAATCAAAATGTGCCTTCCTATGTAACTTCTGCCATTCTACACCAGCTTCTAAGATAATGGAGAGAATCAAAAGGGCTTCTTACTTGCTATTTCAAAAGCAATTATTTTCCATTTAATCAAACAATTTTGAAAACAGTTTGATTTGCATGCTTGTTCTGAATTTGAAAATTACTGCTTTTCCTCAGTCCATCTGTGTATGTCTCAAGTCTGTAAGTATATAACATCTCCTTGGAAGAAAATCTCCTACCATATCCAGATAAAAGATATTTTCTAAAAGTTCCTGCATTTGCTCCCTATGGGTCTATGAAAGAACCAGAGCACTGTAGTGACTTCTGTAAAGAAGAAGGCTTTTTTCACCATCTAGATAAGTGTGTTGGTAACACATTTATAGAGCCTTCCTATGAAGTCTTTCTTATTTTGGGTATAAAAGGTCTGCTGCTTCCTACCACAGGTAGGAAAAGAAATTAAAGAACAGATCCTTCTTAATCTATTAGAGAAATTTTTCTGGAAATTAACTACGTACTTAGGGAAACTGTACTATTTCAAGAGTCCTTGTGGATAACAAATCCTAACATCACCTTTTCTTTGGACATTATTCTGGCTGATGAAGAAAAGTACATGATAATGTAATTTATCATATAGTATTTGAACTAAACTTTTTTATATAGTTTAGGAAGATAATGCTTAAAATCCCATGGTTTTTTGCCATAGACTTCAGTTATACAATCTGACATCAGGTATGAGGGAGCAGAGACCTATTAAAATAAAGAACCACCACTAAGATGATTGGTAGAGAAACAGGCAGACTGACCATCAGTGATAACTCTCCTGCCTCCTTGCCCCAATGGTCTCATGCGGGTCAAGTTAAATCAAGTGATAGGCCCACTAAGGATGGAGGGGATAGCTTAACATGGCTGAATTGTTGAGGGACTATCCTTTTTATTTTGCCTTTATTTTGTGTGACAAACAGATACCCCTGTTTTGTTGTCCTGTTGTTACTTATTGCTCTTTCTTCTAGTTAAATTTATATCAAGGGCTTACTGTAAGAAAACCACTACCTTAAGTGTTCTCTGTATCAGTTCGGTTCAGTTCAATTGCTCAGTTGTGTCCAACTCTTTGCGACCCCATGGGGGTGGTTCTCTATATAGCGGCAAGTTAATCACATAAGGCTCTTAGCATCTTATATATATGGATGTCACAGGATACTAAATTAAAAAATAATACTCAGATAATTGAAATTTGCAATAAGTGTAATAAAGAAGAAAAACTGGGCCAATAGTGGAGAAGGGGAAAGAGAGGTTAATATTAAGTAGTCTAAGATGGCTTCTCAGGGAGGGCATATTTCAGATAGGTTCTAACTGATAACAAGGACCTAGCGAAATCTCTACTGAGTCACTTCACTGGGACTGTTCCTACAAGTAGTATGAGACTCTCCGAGTCTGAATCCCCATTTGTTTGGAGCAGACAAGCTTAACCTTTCAACTGGCTTACGATTATCTGCACTGGGTTTCTCTTTCCTTGGGGTATACACCACAATGTTGCTGTGCTGTGCTCACTCAGCCATGTCTGACTCTTTGCGGCCCCATGGGCTGTAGCCTACCAGCCTCCTCTGTCCATGAGATTTCCTCAGCAAGAATAGTGGAGTGGGTTGCCATTTTCTCCTTCAGGGAACTTTTTCAACCCAGGGATCGAACCCACCTCTCTTGCAGCTCCTGGATTAACAGGCAGATTCTTTACCACTGAACCATTTGGGAAGCCCTGCATACAATAACTTTGCCTAAAAGCCTAGCTCCTTTTGAATTGAGACTGCACAGATCTATTTTCTCAAATAGCGAGAACACAATAAAGATATTCAACATCTAGCACCCTAGGAAATATGATGAATTGTTAAAAGTATCAGAGCCTTGCCACGAATCTTCTTTATTATTTCAGATTAAACCAATAGAGTCTCGCCCACTCCAGTCTTCCCTCACCCTGCTTTCCTTATATTTTATCATATGCGTAAAGGAATACAAAGCTGCCTCCATAATCTTTTTGTTGCTGTTGTTCAAGTTTCCTTCTGTCCACGACCATGATCACAAGTATGGCAGCTAATATTTATTGAATGCTAACTCTCCCAGATGGCTCTACGGTAAAGAACCCTCCTGAGAATGCTGGAGCCACAGGAGATGCTGGTTCAATCCCTGCATTGGAACGATCCCCCGGAGTAGGCAATGGGGACCCACTGCAGTATTCTTGCCTGGAAAATCCCATGGACAGAGGAGCCTGGTGGGCTAAAGTCCATGGGGTCTCAGAGTCGGACACGACTGAGCAACTAACACTTTCACTTTCATACATACTCAGATTCCAGAGGCTGCAACAGTTCTTTCTTTCTCCAGAGAGGAGAACTGTGACATTATTTTTCAGGTAGCGTTTTCCAATACCAATTTTGGATGGGATTGAGTGGAATTCATATCCGCTCAGAGAAAAATAATACGGTATTTGTAAACTAATGAATAGATCACATCAAAGCCATTTATGAAGGAAAAAAATGTGAAACATTGGCACTTAAAACAATTGTATATACACATATATATACTGACATACAAGTCTAATAGCCTTAAAAAAAAAGAAAACAAGGAAAACAGTCTGATCAATGGGGCTGCCTTTTGGAGCAGGTAAGAGATGGCTTGGGCTCCTTAGGGAACTGATAGTTAATGAAGCAAAAAGCTCTGAAACCCCTGCCAAATCTGGCACAGAATTCTACTTTGACAATTGCAGAACAGAGGAGTGGCAAGTTTTCTCTTGCTGTAACATTTTGCCAATGTCAAAACAGTTCATTCTGCAAGCCTGCCAGTCTCCCAAAAAGCTCTTCATTCAGTTTTTAAGGGAAGAACATAGATGGTAATCAAATGTCTTTGATTCAAATGGCGTTACAGCTGACAACATGAAAAGATTTGAAAGAAAGGAAAAAATAAACTGACTTCACAACTCCCATAGTCTTAAACAAGAAAGGCTCATTATTCAATAGAATGAGCACTTCCTATGGTCTTGACAGCCAGAATTTTTGTACAGCTTATTGCAATACAAATTCTCTTGCATGCAATTAAAAATGAGAATCTAACTTCAGTTTTCTAGTATTAATTAATAAAGTGAAAAATAAACCATCATAAAAGTTCTCAGCATTTATGAGAAGTCATCCAGAGAGCGTGTATATGATGGTCAATGATATAGATTCAGGAGTCAGAATTCCTAGATTTAAATCCAAGCAGGTTATGTCTTAATCTCTTGGCACTGCTAGGAGTATTATATGTATATATAATTATATATATAATTATGTATATTTAATTATATATTATTGCTAATGACACTAGATTCTTGCCTTACAGTCTAACTGAAAGGGTTCCATTCTATGACGAAATTGTCACCCTTTTTTCCCTCTGAACCTCTCAGATGAATAAAAGAGATCATGTGGGCTCTGAGGGAAAAACTATAATTTAGATAAAATATGATAAAAATGATTAGAATTTGGTGACCCATGTGTACATATAAAAATAAAGAGAAGCTATTAGTATGCCTTAGCAGGCATAAGCTGCTTCATTCTTATACAACTCTTTGTGACCCTGTGGACTGTGTACCCACGAGGCTCCTCTGTCCATGGGATTCTCGGGGCAAGAAAACTGGAGTGGATTGCCACCCCCTCCTCCGGAGGATCTTCCCAACCCAGGGATCAAACCCATGCCTCCTGCGTCTCCTGCATTGGCAGGTGGGTTCTTTACCACTAGCACCCCCCGTGAAGCCCTATTATTAGTATAGACACCATTCTATTCTTTCCCCATGCATTGGCTTCAGATGTACTTTTGAAATATAGATGAATTTTATGTTGAAAAAAACCTTTGGACTTACTATGCATGAGCCAAACATATTCTTGTCAATGAACAACTTCCAGTAATAAACTTGTTCATGTGTTTTAAAGTTATTCTTTTTGTATATAACAAATCATCTGTACTTTACTAACTTTTAAAAAAATTGTATGATTGAATTACTACTTAAATATTTATCTTTTCTTACATGAAGCCCTCACCTTGGCTAAGGAAAGATACTTTATGTAACATTACTTGAGTAATCCCATTTTAACTGAATTAATTTAAAACGAGGCCTTCATTTATATCAGCAGAGAAAGAATTGTGCTAAGAATCTAATGTTATTGATCTATGTGAAAATTACACTGTGAGGTTCTCCTTAATTGTATGTCAGAATCTAGTTGGCTAAAGAGGATATTTATTGTCAGCTTCCACTACAAGATCGTGTTTTATTGCCAATATTACATTCAAGCTAAATACAGAAATGTATACCTGCCTCCAAAAATACACCAATCATACAGAGCGAATATTGATTTATATTTGAATGAATGCAAATGTAAAAATTACTCTGACACAGTGTTCACTTTTGAGGATCTCAGAGACTATTATGATATATCACATCTGCCACAAAATAATGCAGCTTACTATGCAAATGGCAATAATATATGGGAGTAAACACCCCTTTTTATTACAATAACCATTCCTGGGGGCTGTGTCTAGAGAGTACGCAGTGATTCCTTAAATAAATCCTAACTCCTAGTTAAATAGTGAATACAATCTAAATATAAATTTAGAAAGGTCGCTATATAAAATGTTATTCTCTTGATTATTACTCTTAATTTTTATGCTATTATTGTCTCCAAGTAGGGTAAGATTTACCTCACTGTGAATACATCCTGAGATGTTACCATGATGTCACTGGAATGTAATATGTGATCTCTCCATGTATATGGCACAATAGTGAGACTGTTTGAAGAAATGGGGTTCAGAGAGAGTTGTACTCCTCAAGCATTATTTTTCTTAAAAATTACTTACTGATTAAAGATTTTGAAAAAGGCCTATCCTTTTGTATATGTTTCCAAATGATCTAATTCAAAAGGAGCATCTCCATAATGGCAGGTAGGCAACAGGTCATATTTCTAAAACAAGTCAGAACCAACATTTGCTGTGGTTTAATTCCTGATGTATATAGGACTTTAAACTCTAAATACATGTTCAGGGAGTCTTCTGGCTACCTTCAACTTATTTATTTTAGTTAAAAACTAAGAAAAAAGGAGAATCATTATTTCAACAATCATGGAAATATTTTACTGTGCTAGAAGACACGGTGGCAGTATGGTACCAAAATATCTAGATTTAGACAGGTTCTGACTCAGTTAATCCCCAAGCTTATTTATTTTTATAATTTATCAGGTATTGGTTATGATTCAGATACATTCTTAAAACTGAAAACATATGTTAGAGATGTATCTCTGAAATCTACTTTTTATTACAATAAAATATCATATAATTTTTACTAATATTTTTATTTTATATATAAAACATAAATCCAATTAATGTTGTACTATTTTTCATATTTCAAATGAATTGACAGTACTTACCTGAATATTTATCACATCTTTTCTGTTTTCCAAATGTACGCTATAATTGGCATTTGAACTACAACTCAGTTGGAACAAAAGTTACTTTTAATTGTTTTTGATTGATTTGAGTATTTTAAGTGGGCAATAGCTTCCTTATTATGTGACGCTTTTCGATCTTCAGTTGTTTCTGGATGGCACTTTTCATTTCATTAATATATAATTTTGTCAATATAGACTTTCTATTCAATAATATAGGATCAGAAGTAGTGAAATATAAGTATACGTTAAAATATAATCAAATGATGTTTACTTTTGTGAATGGTGCTAGAAAGTGTTCTAGTTTCATTCTTCAATGTAAGACCAGAAACTATAAAACTCCTAGAAGAGAACACAGGCAAAACACTCTGTGACATAAATCACAGCAGGATCCTCTATGATCCACCTCCCAGAATACTGGAAAT
>SJYA01037393.1:0-12698 GCA_006410615.1 Neotragus moschatus | reverse complement strand
AATCCTAGTAAAAGATATAAAAATGTCTTTCTTACATTCTGAGATTTATAATTTAGGGACAAAGAGAAGTCATTCATTCATTCATTTCACTAGTCATTTGAGGAGCACCTGGTTTCTGGCAGTGTACCAGAGGCTAGAGCTAGAAAGAAAATAGATAAAGATGTAGTCTCTGCCCCTAAGGAACTCACAGGCCAGTGGGGAAGATAAACACATGGACAAACAGTAATTGCATCATATGCCATGTGCCTCTGATATGTATGTAAATAACAGCAACCATAAGAAGTAGCATCTGTCAAGTGGTTCATGAGAAATGCAATTAGTCTGTGAGCATCACTTAGGAAGGAAGGAGTGAGCTCTTTCTAAGTGATCCCATTTGAGGTCTTCATGGAAGAGAAATACTGAAGCTGGTCCTTTCTTTCTTTTGGGGGGCTGTATTGGGGCTTCAGTAATGAAAAACTAAAGAGCCTCTTGATGAAAGTGAAAGAGGAGAGTGAAAAAGTTGGCTTAAAGCTCAACATTCAGAAAACGAAGATCATGGCATCCAGTCCTATCACTTCATGGGAAATAGACGTGGGAAATAGTGGAAACAGTGTCAGACTTTATTTTTGGGGGCTCCAAAATCACTGCAGATGGTGATTGCAGCCATGAAATTAAAAGACGCTTACTCCTTGGAAGGAAAGTTATCACCAACCTAGATAGCATATTCAAAAGCAGAGATATTACTTTGCTGACTAAGGTCCATCTAGTCAAGGCTATGGTTTTTCCAGGAGTCATGTATGGATGTGAGAGTTGGACTGTGAAGAAGGCTGAGTGCCGAAGAATTGATGCTTTTGAACTGTGGTGTTGGAGAAGACTCTTGAGAGTCCCTTGGACTGCAAGCAGATCCAATCAGTCCATTCTGAAGGAGATCAGCCCTGGGATTTCTTTGGAAGGAATGATGCTAAAGCTGAAACTCCAGTACTTTGGCCACCTCATGCGAAGAGTTGACTCATTAGAAAAGACTCTGATGCTGGGAGGGATTGGGGGCAGGAGGAGAAGGGGACGACCGAGGATGAGATGGCTGGATGGCATCACTGACTTGATGAGCGTGAGTCTGAGTGAACTCTGGGAGTTGGTGATGGACAGGGAGGCCTGGCGTGCCGCGATTCATGGGGTTGCAAAGAGTCGGACATGACTGAGCGACTGAACTGAACTGAACTGATTGGGTCTTCATTGCTACCTGTGGGCTTTCTCTAGTTGTCACCAGTGGGGGCTACTGTCTAGTTGTGTGTGCACCTTCTCATTGCGGTAGCCTCTCTTGTTGCGGAGCGTGCACTCTAGGGCTCACGGGCTTCAGTAGCTGTGGCATGCAGGCTCAAGAATTGTGGCTGATGAACTCGAGAGCACAGGCTCAGTAATTGTGGCACACAGGTTTAGTGGCCCCATGGTATATGGGATCTTTCTGGGATTGGGGATCAGGCCCATGACTCCTGCATTGGCCGGCAGACCAGGTTCTTAATGGAATTGCAGCCTTTTAATTGGCGGAGATGAATGGAGACTACTCTCAGAGAAGGCAAGGCCACTCTAAATCAGAGCACAGAGATGGGCAGGACGGGAGAGAGACTAAGCTGGGCAAGTCGTGTGGAGAGTGGGCGCTGAAGGTGCATTTTTGGTAGTTAAGATATGGTGGTTGAAATGTAAGTTAGGGTGAGACTGAAAATGCAAGGATTTGTTTTTTTTTCCTTGTTCAGGAGGAAGTAACTCCAGGTGGCAATGAGTGCAGTGACATGATTGAACCAAGGTTTTTGGTGGATTGATTGCTATCCGTAATCAGGATGAATTAAAAAAAAGAGAAATGCAGAGGAACTAAAATCTATGCAACACCTGGTATGTACCAGGCTCTGTGAAGTTGCCACACTTCCATCCTCAGGGATATACTCCTAGGCAGGCACTTTTAATTTCCATTTTTAAAGTTAAGGAAACTGAAGCTTGGCAGAATCTGGCTTTGCTATGCTAGAGCAACCTGTTGAGATGATTTCATCAGATGTAACTGAACGTTTTCAAATCTAGATGGTGATTAAGAATCAATGTGGATGACGGCTGGTGGCTCTTGGTTTCTGCAGTATGAGACAGCAGTGTGGCAAAAGCCTGCAACAGCCATGGGGGTGATGGCTGATCTGGGGGTTGGCATCCTCAGACAGTACTTAGGATGTTGAGTTTGGTTTTGAAAGACACATGGTGGAAGGGACAGGAATGAATGAATCTGGGCATATTTAGAGGAGAGCAATGAAGCCCAGAAAGTGCCTGGAAATCTTGAGGTGCTGGAGATGCAGCAGTCCCTCAGAGGAAAGAGCCTGACACGGCACGTGACTTCTGGAATCATACCGCGTGCATGCCGCTCCAGGCAGATAAAGACCAATGGGCGCAGCAACTGAGTTCTACAGAAGGAATATCCTTTCTAACAACGATGAAATGGGCTGCTGTGAGAGGTAACGAGCTCCTTAAGATCAGAAATGTTCAAGTATATGCCTCTTGCGACCCTCTAATCAAAGATTCTGTGATTTGGTGATTTCCTAGTGTCTTGCGGGTGATCTCTTTATACAAGTACATGCACGGTCACATCAAACAGCTGTGATCTATGCCTCTTTCCTTGCCTCAGAGTCTCTTTTCAACCCTCTCTAAGCTGGTTTTTGTCCCAACCACCCCATAGAGATGACCTGTCAAGTCGCTAGTACCTCTCTGTCGTCAGATGGAACCCTCTCTGCCCCCAAGCTCTTTAGGAGCATTTGGCAAACACAGTGATGACTCCTACTTTCTGGAAGCAGCTTCTTCTCTAGGTTTCAATGACATTCTAGCGCAGGGCTTTTCTTCTTATGCTCTGGCCTTCATCTGTCTCCTTTGCTAGTTCTTCCTTCTCCCCTCAAGTTCTAAATGTTGGAGTGCCCCAGGACTCTTCTTAGTATTCCCTTCTCTAACTCCATTAACTCTTTGTGCTGGTTTTAAAACATGTCTGAGGTTTCCTTGACTCTCCTCCCTCTGGAGGTGGGAGTCTATGTCTCCTTCCTGTGAATCTGGGTTAAACTGGTGACTCATTTGTAATGCAGCAGTAAAGATTGTTACTGATGGAGGTCTTGGCCTGCCCAGGAAATAGAAATTGACTAGAGGCTGGACAGGAAATTCATGCAAGACCTTATTAGGGCCCCTGCTACAGCAGCGGATAGTGAGAACAAACAGGAGAGTCCCTGGCTTGCTCACTCCCTGAGCAGTGGCTAGCTTATTCTTTATATGAACAAGTGAGGGTTGGGATGGGGGTAGGGGTGTGTTCTGGGGTGAGAGTGCCCCTTAGGTAGTGTTCTGTGAAGAGGGCATGTGCAGTACCCTGGTTTTGCTCCCGACCCCCTGGTTTTGCTCCAGGCTCTTCAAAAGTGGCAGTTGGGGATTTTTTTTTTTTTTGTCTTTTTGTATCTTTTGTCCAGAATTTACCCTAACTGCACATGAAAGCAGTCATTTTTGGTCCCATACATCTTTGTGTTTTGAGACTGATGCTGAAGCCTATGCTCCAATACTTTGGCCACCTGATGTGAAGAACCTACTCATTGGAAAAGACCCTGATGCTGGGGAAGATTGAAGGCAGGAGGAGAAGGGGACGACAGAGGATGAGAAGACTAAATAGCATCACTGGCTCAACAGACCGGAGTTTGAGCAAGCTCCAGGAGATGGTGAAGGACAGGGAAGCCTGGTGTGCTGCAGTCCACAGGGCTGCAAAGAGCAGGACAAGACTTAGAGATTACTACAGCAACACTCGAGGAGAGGTATGTTCAGGGCAAGCACTGCAGCACTGTAGTAAAGGATCCCGAGCCCCATCCCATCTCAAGATGATTCCTAANGCCTGGTGTGCTGCAGTCCACAGGGCTGCAAAGAGCAGGACAAGACTTAGAGATTACTACAGCAACACTCGAGGAGAGGTATGTTCAGGGCAAGCACTGCAGCACTGTAGTAAAGGATCCCGAGCCCCATCCCGTCTCAAGATGATTCCTAAGACCAGAGGCTTGGTCAGAGAAGGCATGATGCTTCCACTTGGTTCTCCTGGGACACTGGTCTTCGGAGTCCTAAGCTGCCAGGACTGAGGAGGCCCCACTGGGAGAAAGCCTAGTTCTCTAGAGAGGTAACAGGCCACCTGAGGATCCAGGCGTGGTGTAGTATGTAGCTGTATTACCTTTGTGGGATTCACTTTTGAATAATTTCCATGTCTCAAGTCCAGACACTTTGTGGAGCTTGATTTAACAATTCGGCAAATTCATAGATTGGATTTAATGGGCTGACTCTTTCCAGTCTTGCCCCATTCACGTTACAGCTTCAGCAAAATCAATCTCTATTGATAGAATTACCAGAGATTTTCTAAAACCCAACTTCCATGATTAAGTTTATGACAATAACTAACAGTTATATGGTACTTACAGGGTTGCAGAGAGTGTTTCAAACACTTGCAGTGTTTAAGCTCATTTAATAAGCATGGTATTCCCATCCTGCAGATGGGCAAAGTGAAGCACAGAGAGGCTGAGTCACCCAAGGTCGCCCAGATAGCAAGTGACAAAGTTGGAATTTACATCATAGTCTAACTTTAAAGTCCTTGCTCTGAACTAGTGTATACTCCTGCCACTCACAGTGTATAAACCATAGTGCAAAATCCTTCCCTCACTACTCACTCAACACAGGAATAATCTGGTTGCTAGATTCAAGCAAACTTCACAGTATTTTTTTCCAAGGTTTGCGGAACTTGCGGTCTCTTAATGTGTTTATTACCTTCACTAACGGCATTTCTACCATATTAGGGACTGTGTTTCGATTATCTGAGGCTGAGACAGGAGAACTGTTGAAATACAAGAAGAATCATTCTCTGAAGCACTCTTGGCAAGCCACTGTTTTGCCCAGGGAACAGATCTTGTCTCGAAGTATCTCTCAGATCTGCCCTGGTCTGAAGTCACGGGAGGGCTTTCAGAAGTTGTTCTGGCTTTTTGGCAGGAAAAGAGCTACTGTTGGTGTGAAAGTGAAAGTGAAATGGTTCAGTTTGTGACTCCGTGGACTGTAGCGTACCAAGCTCCTCCGTCCGTGGGATTCTCCAGGCAAGAATACTGGAGTGGGTTGCCATTTTAGATCTGACCTAAAAATATTCCCTTGCTCCAGAGATGTTGTTGACTCAATGATGCTTTCTGTGTTATACATGGAGCACTCCCCTTGGCTGTCAGCGCAGGCTTCTACTGTCTAACAGCTTCATTCTCCGTCTGTGAGGAGCTATACCCATCTCTTTGATTCCCCCGGCCCATCTCACCCGCAGTGCAAACGTCTCTCCGCACACATGTTGAGATTTAGTCTGTTGTTTTCCAGCAAAGAAGTTCCTCCAGCCCTGAGGACGATGATCAGATGGCAGACAACGGGGACAGCGCCTGTAGCCAAGTCTAGAGATGAGATAAACATCACCCAGCTTCCTGTTCCTTCCCTTCTGAGAAGGAAGAGCAAGACCTGGAAATCCCGGAGGAAATCCCGGAGGAAAAAAGGGGCCAAATAGAGATGATTTATTGAAAATCATTCAGGGTGCCGCTGGGAGGACCATCGCCAGTGCTGCGTCTGCAGGAAACCGGCCTCTCCTCCCAGCTGAGCACAGGTGACCTGAGCCCCGACCACCACTGTGTCTGGTCCACGCTGTTTCTATGTAGGAAGTACACTGGGCTTTTGTTGTTGCTGTTGCTGTTGAAGCTGAACACTCACCTGAACAAATAGCAGATGTTGATGAATATTAATTTGTGCTCAGATGAACGCTTCCAAGTGTCAATTTAATTTCCGTTTTACTGTTCCGCTCCTGATTGTAGTGAGCTACTTGAGGGTGTGGAGTCGTGCACACACCTGGCTTGGGGATGGGGCTGGAGTCTCCAGGGAACGGAGCCTGGGTCCTTGGGCTTTTATCTCTGTTACAGGACCATGCTGGTGAGCCCAGGTGGCCCCCTGAAAGTCACCCAGCTGTGCGCTGGCCCAGTGGAGAGCTGGGGAGAGGAAGGCACCCACACATCAAACCGCCTTCGGGGGCGACCAGGAGCTGAGCCAGAGCCCATGCTGGGGTTCCAGGCTCTGGGCGGCATGGCCTGCGGCAAGAGCCCTTCACAGCCTCCTTTTACCCTGCCTCGGCCCGTGTCTGTTGCTGAATGTTCCGATGCCTGAGAAACTGAGTTCTAATTTGTGTCCTTACAGGTCCACGCAGGGAGGGGAGGTGAGCCTGCCTTTGGAGTCGGGCTTACATGGATGCACTGTGCTAAGCGGCTCCAGGCCTGTCTGGCTCTATTTACCCTGTGGACTGCAGCTTGCCAGGCTCCTCTGTCCGTGGGGAGTCGGACACATCAGGGTATGAATCCCAGCCCTGGATCTCACCAGCTTCGGCGTATTTCTTGACCTTTCTGAACCTCTGCTCCCCCCTTGTAAACAGAGCCATTAAGAAGGTTA
This sequence comes from Neotragus moschatus, assembly GCA_006410615.1. NCBI lineage: Eukaryota > Metazoa > Chordata > Mammalia > Artiodactyla > Bovidae > Neotragus > Neotragus moschatus. The sequence continues at coordinate 6,227 of SJYA01037393.1, read as the reverse complement.
AACAAGGGGCCCAGTTTCCATGCTTAGCAAGGGCCTGGCACAAAGCCCCACACGATAGATGAATCCCCCTTTCCCTTTCCTTCAAAAGAATAAACCCGTTCTTGAATAATGTAAAAATTAAGCTTCAATTTAATTACTGAGTTTTCACATACCTCTCTGTCATAAATGCTTCTCTGTGTTTTCTGATTTCCTAGTTCTTTGTGTGCCTTATTAGTAATCTGGTAAGGAAACATGACCTATGTTTCTATTTTGGGTTTTCTGCCAGAATAACGTGAATGCGATGACTTTTTTTTAAAGGACACAAATGACACCCTATTCTATATTTGTCTTGTTCCTCAGGAGAATGGATTTGTCCCTCATAGAAAATCATTTTTGAAAAAAGAAAATAAAACAACAACAACAAAAAAAATAAAGAAAATAACCTTCTGTAGCCCATCCTCTGCCTGCCTGGGGCCTGCTTTACCGTTTTCCCTGTTGCTCCTCCCAGCTTGCCCACTGTCATCCCTCAAACACTCGGGGTGTTGGCACTTCACTGAGGGCAGTGAGGAGACTCCCAAGCAGAGTCTGCATACAGGGCTGCAAAGGCCAGTTGTCTTCTGGCTGAAACTTGACAGTGAGCGAGACTCCGCACACACTGTGAGTCTCCACCTCCCTCCCGATCTCTTGCTAAACTTAGATGTTATGTGTTTCNTTTTTTTTTTTTTGTCTTTTTGTATCTTTTGTCCAGAATTTACCCTAACTGCACATGAAAGCAGTCATTTTTGGTCCCATACATCTTTGTGTTTTGAGACTGATGCTGAAGCCTATGCTCCAATACTTTGGCCACCTGATGTGAAGAACCTACTCATTGGAAAAGACCCTGATGCTGGGGAAGATTGAAGGCAGGAGGAGAAGGGGACGACAGAGGATGAGAAGACTAAATAGCATCACTGGCTCAACAGACCGGAGTTTGAGCAAGCTCCAGGAGATGGTGAAGGACAGGGAAGCCTGGTGTGCTGCAGTCCACAGGGCTGCAAAGAGCAGGACAAGACTTAGAGATTACTACAGCAACACTCGAGGAGAGGTATGTTCAGGGCAAGCACTGCAGCACTGTAGTAAAGGATCCCGAGCCCCATCCCATCTCAAGATGATTCCTAAGACCAGAGGCTTGGTCAGAGAAGGCATGATGCTTCCACTTGGTTCTCCTGGGACACTGGTCTTCGGAGTAGAAGCTGCCAGGACTGAGGAGGCCCCACTGGGAGAAAGCCTAGTTCTCTAGAGAGGTAACAGGCCACTTGAGGATCCAGGCGTGGTGTAGTATGTAGCTGTATTACCTTTGTGGGATTCACTTTTGAATAATTTCCATGTCTCAAGTCCAGACACTTTGTGGAGCTTGATTTAACAATTCGGCAAATTCATAGATTGGATTTAATGGGCTGACTCTTTCCAGTCTTGCCCCATTCACGTTACAGCTTCAGCAAAATCAATCTCTATTGATAGAATTACCAGAGATTTTCTAAAACCCAACTTCCATGATTAAGTTTATGACAATAACTAACAGTTATATGGTACTTACAGGGTTGCAGAGAGTGTTTCAAACACTTGCAGTGTTTAAGCTCATTTAATAAGCATGGTATTCCCATCCTGCAGATGGGCAAAGTGAAGCACAGAGAGGCTGAGTCACCCAAAGTCGCCCAGAGAGCAAGTGACAAAGTTAGAATTTACATCATAGTCTAACTTTAAAGTCCTTGCTCTGAACTAGTGCATACTCCTGCCACTCACAGTGTATAAACCATAGTGCAAAATCCTTCCCTCACTACTCACTCAACACAGGAATAATCTGGTTGCTAGATTCAAGCAAACTTCACAGTATTTTTTCCCAAGGTTTGTGGAACTTGCGGTCTCTTGATGTGTTTATTACCTTCATTAATGGCATTTCTACCATTTTAGGGACTGTGTTTCGATTATCTGAGGCTGAGAGAGGAGAAATGTTGAAATACAAGAAGAAACATTCTCTGAAGCGCTCTTGGCAAGCCATTGTTTTGCCCAGGGAACAGATCTTGTCTCGAAGTATCTCTCAGATCTGCCCTGGTCTGAAGTCACCAGAGGGCTTTCAAAAGTTGTTCTGGCTTTTTGGCAGGAAAAGAGCTACTGTTAGTGTGAAAGTGAAAGTGAAATTGTTCAGTCGTGTCCAACTCTTTGTGACTCCATGGACTGTAGCGTACCAAGCTCCTCTGTCCGTGGGATTCTCCAGGCAAGAATAATGGAGTGGGTTGCCATTTTAGATCTGACCTAAAAATATTCCCTTGCTCCAGAGATGTTGTTGACTCAATGATGCTTTCTGTGTTATACATGGAGCACTCCCCTTGGCTGTCAGCGCAGGCTTCTACTGTCTAACAGCTTCATTCTCCGTCTGTGAGGAGCTATACCCATCTCTTTGATTCCCCCGGCCCATCTCACCCGCAGTGCAAACGTCTCTCCGCACACATGTTGAGATTTAGTCTGTTGTTTTCCAGCAAAGAAGTTCCTCCAGCCCTGAGGACGATGATCAGATGGCAGACAACGGGGACAGCGCCTGTAGCCAAGTCTAGAGATGAGATAAACATCACCCAGCTTCCTGTTCCTTCCCTTCTGAGAAGGAAGAGCAAGACCTGGAAATCCCGGAGGAAATCCCGGAGGAAAAAAGGGGCCAAATAGAGATGATTTATTGAAAATCATTCAGGGTGCCGCTGGGAGGACCATCGCCAGTGCTGCGTCTGCACGAAACCGGCCTCTCCTCCCAGCTGAGCACAAGTGACCTGAGCCCCGACCACCACTGTGTCTGGTCCACGCTGTTTCTATGTAGGAAGTACACTGGGCTTTTGTTGTTGCTGTTGCTGTTGAAGCTGAACACTCACCTGAACAAATAGCAGATGTTGATGAATATTAATTTGTGCTCAGATGAACGCTTCCAAGTGTCAATTTAATTTCCGTTTTACTGTTCCGCTCCTGATTGTAGTGAGCTACTTGAGGGTGTGGAGTCGCGCACACACCTGGCTTGGGGATGGGGCTGGAGTCTCCAGGGAACGGAGCCTGGGTCCTTGGGCTTTTATCTCTGTTACAGGACCATGCTGGTGAGCCCAGGTGGCCCCCTGAAAGTCACCCAGCTGTGCGCTGGCCCAGTGGAGAGCTGGGGAGAGGAAGGCACCCACACATCAAACCGCCTTCGGGGGCGACCAGGAGCTGAGCCAGAGCCCATGCTGGGGTTCCAGGCTCTGGGCGGCATGGCCTGCGGCAAGAGCCCTTCACAGCCTCCTTTTACCCTGCCTCGGCCCGTGTCTGTTGCTGAATGTTCCGATGCCTGAGAAACTGAGTTCTAATTTGTGTCCTTACAGGTCCACGTAGGGAGGGGAGGTGAGCCTGCCTTTGGAGTCGGGCTTACATGGATGCACTGTGCTAAGCGGCTCCAGGCCTGTCTGGCTCTATTTACCCTGTGGACTGCAGCTTGCCAGGCTCCTCTGTCCGTGGGGAGTCGGACACATCAGGGTATGAATCCCAGCCCTGGATCTCACCAGCTTCGGCGTATTTCTTGACCTTTCTGAGCCTCTGCTCCCCCCTTGTAAACAGAGCCATTAAGAAGGTTAAACAAGGGGCCCAGTTTCCATGCTTAGCAAGGGCCTGGCACAAAGCCCCACACGATAGATGAATCCCCCTTTCCCTTTCCTTCAAAAGAATAAACCCGTTCTTGAATAATGTAAAAATTAAGCTTCAATTTAATTACTGAGTTTTCACATACCTCTCTGTCATAAATGCTTCTCTGTGTTTTCTGATTTCCTAGTTCTTTGTGTGCCTTATTAGTAATCTGGTAAGGAAACATGACCTATGTTTCTATTTTGGGTTTTCTGCCAGAATAACGTGAATGCGATGACTTTTTTTTAAAGGACACAAATGACACCCTATTCTATATTTGTCTTGTTCCTCAGGAGAATGGATTTGTCCCTCATAGAAAATCATTTTTGAAAAAAGAAAATAAAACAACAACAACAANGTTCTTTGTGTGCCTTATTAGTAATCTGGTAAGGAAACATGACCTATGTTTCTATTTTGGGTTTTCTGCCAGAATAACGTGAATGCGATGACTTTTTTTTAAAGGACACAAATGACACCCTATTCTATATTTGTCTTGTTCCTCAGGAGAATGGATTTGTCCCTCATAGAAAATCATTTTTGAAAAAAGAAAATAAAACAACAACAACAAAAAAAATAAAGAAAATAACCTTCTGTAGCCCATCCTCTGCCTGCCTGGGGCCTGCTTTACCGTTTTCCCTGTTGCTCCTCCCAGCTTGCCCACTGTCATCCCTCAAACACTCGGGGTGTTGGCACTTCACTGAGGGCANGTAAGGAAACATGACCTATGTTTCTATTTTGGGTTTTCTGCCAGAATAACGTGAATGCGATGACTTTTTTAAAAAGGACACAAATGACACCCTATTCTATATTTGTCTTGTTCCTCAGGAGAATGGATTTGTCCCTCATACAAAATCATTTTTGAAAAAAGAAAATAAAACAACAACAACAACAACAAATAAAGAAAATAACCTTCTGTAGCCCATCCTCTGCCTGCCTGGGGCCTGCTTTACCGTTTTCCCTTGTTGCTCCTCCCAGCTTGCCCACTGTCATCCCTCAAACACTCGGGGTGTTGGCACTTCACTGAGGGCAGTGAGGAGACTCCCAAGCAGAGTCTGCATACAGGGCTGCAAAGGCCAGTTGTCTTCTGGCTGAAACTTGACAGTGAGCGAGACTCCGCACACACTGTGAGTCTCCACCTCCCTCCCGATCTCTTGCTAAACTTAGATGTTATGTGTTTCCTGCTGCTGCTGCTGCGAAGTCGCTTCAGTCGTGTCTGACTCTGTGCGACCCCATAGACAGCAGCCCACGAGGCTCCCCCGTCCCTGGGATTCTCCAGGCAAGAACACTCGAGTGGGTTGCCATTTCCTTCTCCAATGCACGAAAGTGAAAAGTGAAAATGAAGTCACTCAGTCATGTCTAACTCTGTGACTCCATGGACGGCAGCCCACCAGGCTCCTCCGTCCATGGGATTTTCCAGGCAAGAGTATTGGAGTGGGGTGCCAATGTGTTTCCTAGGGCTGCATACAAGCTGAGCAAATCATGCAAAATGCCAGGCTGAATGACTCACTAGCTGGAGCCAAGATGGCTGGGAGAAATATCAACAACCTTGTATATGCAGATGATACCACTAAAATGGCAGAAAGTGAAGAGGAACTAAAGAGCCTGTTGATGAGGGTGAAAGAGGAGAGTCAAGAAGCTGGCTTAAAATTCAACATTCAGAAAACGAAGATCATGGCATCCAGTCGCATCACTTCATGGCAAATAGATGGGGGGAAAGTGGAAACAGAGACAGATTTTATTTTCTTGGCCTCAAAAATCACTGCAGATGGTGAATGCAGCCATGAAATTAAAAGACACTTGCTCTTTGGTAGAAAAACTCTGACAAACCTAGACAGTGTAGTAAAAGGCAAAGACATCATTTTGCTAACTAGGGTCCATATATAGTCAAAGCTTTCTCCATAGTTATGTATGGATGTGAGAGTTGGATCAGAAAGAAGGCTAAGCACTGAAGAATTGATGGTTTCAAACTGTGCTGCTGGAGCAGACTCTTGAGAGTCCCTTGGACTGCAAGGAGATCAAACCAATCAACCTTAAAGAAAATCAACTCTGAATAGTCATTGGAAAGACTGATGCTGAAGCTGAAGCTGAAATACTTTGGCCACCTGATGCCAAAAGCTGACTCATTAGAAAAGACCCTGATGCTGGGAAAGATTGAGGGCNACTCTTGAGAGTCCCTTGGACTGCAAGGAGATCAAACCAATCAACCTTAAAGAAAATCAACTCTGAATAGTCATTGGAAAGACTGATGCTGAAGCTGAAGCTGAAATACTTTGGCCACCTGATGCCAAAAGCTGACTCATTAGAAAAGACCCTGATGCTGGGAAAGATTGAGGGCAAGAGGAGAAGGGGGCGACAGAGAATGAGATGGTTGGATGGCATCATCGGCTCAATGGGCATGAGCTTGAGCAGACTCCATGAGCTGGTGAAGGACAGGGAAGCCTGGCGTGCTGGAGCTCACGGGGCTGCAGAAAGTCGGACACGACTGAGCCACTGAACGGCAACACCAGGACTGCGCAGCAAGTACCTGAAACTGGCTGGCTTATAACATCAGAAATCTATTGTTTCACAGTTCCAGAAGC
>SJYA01037376.1:0-10705 GCA_006410615.1 Neotragus moschatus | reverse complement strand
CAACCCCGCCCCAGCCTCTGCAGGGGCGCAGGCAGAAGGAGGAGTCTATACTCCTCAGACCCTAGAGCTGTGTTCCCTGAATGAGGAGGCTTAGACCTGGTGCAGATTCAGGAGCAAAGGGGTATCCTTAGAGGCTGAGCAGGTTTGAACTCTTCTGGAGTATTCTTTGGGCTTCCCAGGTGATTCAGTGGTAAAGAATCTGCCTGCCAGTGCAGAAGACCTGGGTTTAATCCCTAGGTCGGGAAGATCCCCTGGAGGAGGAAATGGCAATCCACTCCAATATTCTTGCCTGGAGAATTCCAGGGACAGAGGAGCCTGGTGGGCTACAGTCTCAGTTCAGTTCAGTTGCTCAGTCACATCTAACTCTTGGCGACCCCATGGACTACAGCACACCAGGCTTCCCTGTCCATCACCTACTCCCAGAGCTTGCTCAAACTCATGTCCGTTGAGTCGGTGATGCCGNACAGAGGAGCCTGGTGGGCTACAGTCTCAGTTCAGTTCAGTTGCTCAGTCACATCTAACTCTTGGCGACCCCATGGACTACAGCACACCAGGCTTCCCTGTCCATCACCTACTCCCAGAGCTTGCTCAAACTCATGTCCGTTGAGTCGGTGATGCCGTCCAACCATCTCATCCTCTGTCATCCCCTTCTCCTCCTGCCTTCAATCTTTGCCAGCATCAGGGTCTTTCCCAATGAATTAGTTCTTCACATCAGGTGGCCAAAGTATTGGAGCTTCAGTTTCAGCAGTCAGTCCATCCAATGAATATTCAGGACCAATTTCCTTTAGGATTGACTGGTTTGATCTCCTTGCAGTCCAAGGGACTCTCAAGAGTCTTCTCCAACACCACAGTTCAAAAACATAAATTTTTCGGCACTTAGCTCTCTTTATAGTCCAACTCTCACATCCACACATGACTACTGGAAAAACCACAGCTTTGACTAGATGGACCTTTGTTGGCAAAGTAATGTCTCTGCTTTTTAATATGCTGTCTAGGTTGGTCATAGCTTTTCTTCCAAGGAGCCAGCGTCTTTTAACTTCATGGCTGCAGTCACCATCTGCAGTGATTTTGGAGCCCCCCAAAATAAAATCTGTCACTGTTTCCACTGTTTCCCCATCTATTTTCCATGAAGTGATGGGACTAGATGCCGTGATCTTAGTTTTCTGAATGTTGAGTTTTAAGCCAACATTTTACTCTCCTCTTTCACTTTCATCAAGAGCTCTTTAGTTCTTCTTCACTTTCCGCCATAAGTGTGCTGTCATCTGCTTATCTGAGGTTATTGATATTTCTCCCAGCAATCTTGATTCCAGCTTGTGCTTCACCCAGTCTGGCGTTTCACATGATATACTCTGCATACAAGTTAAATAAGCAAGGTGATAATATACAGCCTTGACGTACTCCTTTCCTGATTTGGAACTAGTCTGTTGTTCCATGTCCAGTTCTGACTGTTGCTTCTTGTCCTGCATACAGTTTTATCAGGAGGCAGGTCAGGTGGTCTGGTATTCCCATCTCCTTAAGAATTTTCCACAGTTTGTTGTGATCCACACAGTCAAAGGCTTTGGCATAGTCAATAAAGCAGAAGTCTTTCTCATCGTCTTTACCTCCACCATAGTTTGGTCTCAGGGCTACAGCCTACGGGGTGGCAAAGAGCTGGACACAACTGAGCGACTGAGCAGACACAGAGCACGCAGAGTATGCTTTGGCCTAATAGGCAGACTTTATGTGTAGCACCTGGAGGAAACTGTAGTCCACAGATTAGCCTCGGTGAAAAAGGCACACCAGCCTCTTCTGAAAGTTTCTAAGACACCAAATCCTGAGCATGTGGCAGGCTTCTGTGAGAGCCATTTGTGCCCGTGCCTTTCTATTTAAGCACACTCTTGTGGTTGTACAAAAGCAGATCAGTCCTTTTCCAGGAGGAAAGACTTAATGATTTACAAGTGGCATCCTTAGTGTCTTGGATAGAGGCAAGGTTTATAGAAGAGAAGTACATCAAGTGCCTCTTGTTCACCCTCCTGTGCTCGTGTCCACAGCGATGAAACAGCTTTAACTAGAGCCTGGGTTGTTGCCTCCTATTTAATGAGAGCTGCCAGGGTGACAAGACAACTCATTTCAGATGAGAAGGAATTTTCTCTCTTATCTCATCTGGGAGAAAAGGACCAGAATGTGTTGATCTGTCAGCCCTCTGGTTCGGTGTGAGTCTGCGCGCGGGAGCCAGGTCTTCATAAGGCACTCTCGCCAGACAATCCCAAGTCTGCTGGCCCCATCTGGTGTTCACTCCCCAGTCATCCACAAAACTGCTTGAAAAGTATAATTCTGTCTCCAAGGATAGGTTTGGTCCTTCTTCTTTTTCAAATAGGCGTTTTGTAACAAACAATTCATGAGCCACATCATTAAATTCTTAAACTCCTAGAAGTCCTGCTTACCTGTAATTCATCTTCCCCGTATGTTGGATGGCTTAATGGTTTTAAGAGTATAAACTGTGTGTATCCAGCAGTCATCTTTTTAACTGAAGCAATAGGAACTGGGGTTATATATAAGGAAGAAGTTTTAGGTAGTGAGGTTCGTGGCATAATGATCTAACTGTGAGGAGACTGTAAAATCTCTTTGGGGAAGCTTTTAAATAAGAGGCTCAGCTATTTATTTTCCTCGCCAAACACCACCCCTGCCTGAAGAGAGAATTTGGAGTGAGCTCCAGGTGTTCCTCTGTTAATTTACCACCTTCGTAATTTTTGCTTTGTTTGAGGAAACCTATAGAAGTATTTACTCAAGATATTCCTTTAAATGGATTCATTTCTTTTAACCTTAGCCTTTAGTCATCTCATGCAGTGATATCTTATCCGTGGAAGCATAGTTTGATGGGTTAATTATATTTTATTGCTGTGCCCTAACATACATGGTCATAAAAAGATAACGTTCACCAGTTTTTGTGTCTTCCAAAAAGAAACACGTTCAGGTCCTAAGTGCAGATACTTGTGAAAGGGACTTTCTTTGGAAATAGGGTCTTTGCAGTAATCAAGTTGTGATGAGGTCACACTGGATTATGGGTGCCAATCTAATGACTGGTGTCTTTATAAGAAATTTGGACACAGATTCAGACACACAGGGAGAATGCCGTGTGACAACAGAGGCGGCAGTTGGAGTGCTGTGTCTGCAGCCAGGGAGCACCATGGGTCATTGGCTGTCACCAGAACAGGTAGAGGCAAGAAAGGATCTTCTTCCAGAGCCTTCGGAGAGCATGACCCTGCCAACACCTTGATTTCAGACTTGTAGCCTCCAGAACTAGAAGACAATAGCTTTCTGTTGTTTGAAGTCACCAGATTTGTGGTAATTTCTGCAGCCTTAGGAAACGAGTACACCTAAGTACCACCAAGAATCAGCCTCTGCTGGGTCAGTGGGACACATTTTAACACTTGAGGAAATGTTGGGTAGGGTGCTCAGTGAGGGTTCTTTTCAGTCCTGTGGTTGAAAGATGGCCTTGACTGGATCAGTTATTTTTACCCTCAGTGTGATGTAAGTGTCAGCACCCCTGTTTGCAAAGGTGAGGAAAGGCTGTTTGAGTTGGGTTGGAGCAGGCGCATCTCCTCGATTCGGAACGGCACCCTGGTGTGTGACCCGAGCGTGCTGCTCGCTCCCGGGCTTCCCAGGAACTGCAGGCTGTGTGGGACCGTGTCTGCGGCTTAGTGATCCGTCTCCACGGCTGTCCACCTGACTGCCTTCGCAGTCACTGGCACAGCCTTTGCCAGGTAGAGGGCTATTGTTTGACATTCTCTCAAGTCAGTTTTACTTTATGATGAATTCATTTGGATCATAGCCCAGAAGCTGACTTTTATTACCTTTGATCTCACCCATGGTTGTCAGCAATTTTTAAACCAATACAGTCCACATTCCCTTGTTCCGCATCTCCACACGTGTGTCATAGGAGAACAATATTCCATCTGCATCTGTATTTTTCAGCCATACTGCAGATTGGTGAATTATCTGCATTCACCACTGTATATTGTCAGACTTCCAAAGGCATATTTAATTTGGATTTGAAATATTTAATAAACAGAATAAATGTTTTAGAGTTTTTCATTGTTTGTCATGCATCCACATGAAGCATTCATATTTAGTTCTTAATAATGTGAATTTTAATGCATCTTCTCTATAATAGCAGCCTTAGTGCCCAAATGTCTGCTTAATAAATATTTATTGAGCACCTTCTGTATGCCAAGCATCTTGCCAGACACTATGAGTAGCTTCCTCACATACATCAAAGCACCTGCCACTGGGGACACAGAAAGGATTAGTATCCCAGACTAGGAATACTTTCGATAAAGGGAATGGAATGGGAGCCTTGCTGCTGACTGACTAGGAATGTGCTGGCCATATTAGTAGATTCTCAAAAATGTTTGTCTTCCTTTTTAGCATTCCACTCAAGAAGCAGCCTAGTACATAGCTTCATAGCCAGCTCCTTCCCGCTGATGTCTTCTGACCAGGAGGGATGATGAAACGGAGGCCATCCAGGCAAAGGTGCGGGGTACCAGGTTCCTGCAGATCTCTCGCAGCACTGCGTTAGCCACAAAAGGCGAGCACAGGGCACGCAGGCCTCCCCTTTGCTTCTTACATCCATATCCTAGTGGCCAAAGCATTGTCAGACTGGACTGCACAGCACTCTCAGGAATCTGTTCACAGCCAAACACTGGGACCTCTGTGATGTTTTTAAAAACAGCTTTATTGAGATATAATTCATATTTCATACAATTCATCCATTTAAATTCAACAGCTTTAGTATATCACAGATTTGTGCAGCTCTCACCTCAGTCAGTTGTAGCACATTTTCCACACCTATAACACAGCACACTCCTTAGCTAGGACCCCCAGTTAGTTCAGTTCACTCGCTCAGTCATGTTGGACTCTTTGCGACCCCATGAATTGCAGCATGCCAGGCCTCCTGTCCATCACCAGCTGCCAGAATTTACTCAGACCCACGTCCATTGAGTCAATGATGCCCTCCAGCCATCTCATCCTCTGTCGTCCCCTTCTCCTCCTGCCCCCAATCCCTCCCAGCATCAGAGTCTTTTCCAATGAGTCAACTCTTCACATGAGGTGGCAAAGTACTAGAGTTTCAGCTTTAGCATCATTCTTTCCAAAAAAATCCCGGGGCTGATCTTCAGAATTGGACTGGTTAGATCTCCTTGCAGTCCAAGGGACTCTCAAGAGTCTTCTCCAATGCCACAATTCAAAAGCATCAATTCTTCTGCACTCAGCTTTCTTCATAGTCCAACTCTCACAAGCATACATGACCACTGGAAAAAACCGTAGCCTTGACTAGATGGACTTTTGTTGGCAAAATAATGTCTCTGCTTTTAAATATGCTATCTAGGTTGGTCATAACTTTTCTTCCAAGGAGTAAGCATCTTTTAATTTCATGGCTGCAGTCACCATCTGCAGTGATTTTGGAGCCCCCCAAAATAAAGTCTGTCACTGTTTCCACTGTTTCCCCATCTATTTCCCATGAACTGATGGGACCAGATGCCATGATCTTAGTTTTCTGAATGTTGAGCTTTAAGCCAACTTTTTCACTCTCCTCTTTCACTTTCATCAAGAGGCTTTTTAGTTCCTCTTCACTTTCTGGCATAAGGGTGGTGTCATCTGCATATCTGAGGTTATTGATATTTCTCTGGGCAATCTTGATTCCAGCTTGTGCTTCTTCCAGTCCAGCGTTTCTCATGATGTACTCTGCATATACGTTAAATAAGCAGGGTGACAATAGACAGCCTCGACATACTCCTTTTTCTATTTGGAACCAGTCTGTTGTTCCATGTCCAGTTCTAACTCTTGCTTCCTGACCTGCATACAGGCTTCTCAAGAGGCAGGTCAGTCAGTCTGGTATTCCCATCTCTTTCAGAATTTTCCAGTTTATTGTGATCCACACAAAGGCTTTCACATAGTCAATAAAGNGGGGGAGGGCGGCAAGGGGGAATGCCCCTGCATCCTCAGCTTCCAAAACACCTAGCATGGCCCAGCCTGCTGCATTTCCGGGTGAACTGAGTGCTTGGAATGTGGAGAACCTCTGAGGAGAAGCAAGAAGAGGCAGAGGGACAGGAAGGAGAAAGCCAAGAGCCAGAAGAGAAAGTCTGAGAGCAGCGGGAATGGGCAGGGAGTTCTTTTGAGGGGTGTTTAGGACACAAGACTCAACTCCTTACAGTTAAGTGAGCTTGGACTATTTAATTTATTTAAAGAATTTTAATGGCACTTAACTTGGATTCTCTAACCAAACAAAGCCTTGAAAAGTGGCGACACCACGATCTGCAAAATTATTCTCAAATAGGATCTCTGCATGCAATAATAACCCTACACCCCAGTCTCAGACCCTGTTCTTCCCAGCACTAAATAGTTCTCTCTCCCTACCCCCTCTCTATGTCTCTCTCTCTCTCTCTCTCTCTCTCTCTCTCTCACACACACACACACACACACAGACACATTCCCCCTCCATTCCCCATCTTATTTCCCCACATCAGTCACAACTTTCCAGCTGAAGGAACAGCTGCACAGAGTGAACCCTTTCTTCAGTCATCTCTGCTCCTGGCAGATTGACTGCCAGCAGGTCTGCCCAGCCCAGCCGGCCACACAACTCTGCCCAGGCTGGCAGGAAGGTCAGACCACAGGATTGTCCAGAGGGCTCTGTGTGTGAATGCCTTGGCTCTGCTGTATAACGAGATGGCAGCACCACCGATCCCTAGCCTGAACCCCAGATTAGGAGAGGAAGTTCTACAGTCAACCTGATTACACCACCTCTTGATTATCTGTGTGGTAACCATTCCCCTCTGCTTAATCAGGTGCCACCACCTAAGAAGCACAGCCAGTAAGCTCTGAAAAGCAGGGAAAGAGACCTCCAAAAAGAGAAACAGAAAGAGGTGGGGAGGACGGCCAGGAAACAATTGCAGGTCCCGATAGAGCTGCCCTCCCCGGCTCAGAGCCCGACACCTGGGTGCCTACCTTGAGTGGCTGCGTCTCCGCCCCCAGGTGCCTCACGCACGCTCCTCTCCAGCGCCGCAGGTGCCCAGCACGTGCTCGGTGCTGTGGGACCTAGGGGGGCCTCTGAGGGACTGCCTGGTGTCAGAAACCCCCAGCTTTCCCCTCTGTCTTCCTGCCGCCTTTCGCTGAGGTTCTCCGGAGGTCTGCAGGTTCCCTTCTCTCCGGCTTGGTCCCGCCCCTTGTTCTTGCTCAGATAAGCTCGTCGTGTTTTCCCTCAGGGCCCTCTGCAGCCTCTTGTCCCAGCCTTCCTGGTTCAAAGGGCACTGGGCCGCACCACCTGTGAGGCTTAGCCTTTCATTCGCCTCAATTACATTTTCCATTAACTTGGTCTCTGGCCAGTATAGATCTTCCCTTCAAGCTTGTCTCTAAGTTCAGATAGCTCAGCCCTCAGAATCAACCTTACGACTCCCCTTGGGTCCTTTCAAGTACATTTATACTTTTCCTCCCTAATGAGAGGTACAGAAACCAACCGTAATTTTAATGCCTGACACCTGAACTTCTTTAGCCCTTTCGAATGTTGCTGGTTTGCCTGAGACTTTGTTCTTTATGATTTAAGATCTCCTCTCATGGAAATTTTCCCCAAAGGCAATTTTGCCCAACGTCTGCCGCTTTAGAACAGTGAATGCCCTTTCAGTCTCCAGAGAACAGGTTCCCTCTCTGTAGTCTTTTCTTTGCTGCTTTGCCAAAGCCTCTACCCGGAGGCTTCTGGGAATTTCCAAGAGGAGGTGGAGGGTGAGAGTGGGGAGCCTTTTGCCGTCAAGCTCTGTTTCTTCAACAATTTTGGGGTCTTTCATAGGAAACTGGGGAAACCTAGAGTGACCCTTACTCAGGAAAATGCTGGAGTCCCTGGAATAGAGGATACCATACAAATTCTGGATCCAAATGGACATCCTGACTTTTAGGAAGGCATTCCAGTATTTCTCAAGTGGGTGAAGTAGGCAGCCATTTTGTGAGCATCTCTGTGGACAGGCCTATGTAGCAAGGAATCTATGGCTCGTGGGAAGTGGAATCATGCCCACATCCATATGAATGAGCTGGGGAGTGGGTCCTTCCTTAGCCAAGCTTTGAGGTGCTTGCCACCTTGTGAGAGACCCACAGCTGGGGAACACAGTCAAGCTGCACCTGAATTCCAGATCACAGAAACTGTAAGATGATACATATTGTTTTAAGCCACTAAATATTAGGGTAATTTGTCACACAGCAATATATAAATATTACAGGTGGGAAAAGAATAATACATTCCTCTTGACTCTGCATATCTAGGTTGGAAGTTACAATTATTAATTCAATAGCAGTTAGGATGTATATGCTATAGAATATCTAATTCTCTGTCAGGAAGTTTATGGGAGTCTTTTTTTTTTTTTTTTAATAATCAAAGGGTTTGCTACTTATGTCTGAGACCCAGAAATGACCCACTAATAGGAGAAAGTTTGTGGAGTTTATCTTAGATGCCTGCTGGTTTCCAAAGTTGCTTCAATTCCTCTTGACAAGGTTTACCCTTTTATTTCTAGTTCTGATACATGGTCAGTAGATACTGGTGTGGATAACCTGCAGCTATTCCCTTAGAACACATCACAGAGGCTCAGGGTACAGGTCCAGAGGAGCAGCCCAAAAGATGGTCTCCAGTTACAGCTCCTGTGGGCCCTGGAGATTTGGGGATGGCCACATCTCATATTCTCTTCCATCACAGACAGGAGCCTCTTCGGACAGGCCTGCCAGAGACACAGAAGGCCTTCTGCAACTGACTCAGATGCCCCCAGGATGATCTCCAGTTCTAGAGTGGCTCATGGGGGACTAATGTGTAGGGTGTCACCTGAAGGACAGTTAGCTTCATGGAACAAAGGAAAAGATCTCCAGTAGATTTCATTATTTGAAAAGAGGCATGGGGTTGGGGTAGGGGTATCTTTTAAAGAATTCCTGAGGCCAGCCTTGTGGGAAGAAAGAATCTACACATCTTTTTTGACAGACTCTTTTCTCCTCCTTACTCCCTCTTGGAAGGAGCTCTTCCAAACAGGAGAAAGCCTGCTAGGGATTTACAACCATCATCATTCTGTTTAAGTCTTGGATGTCTTTAATCCACAACATGACTTTATTTGTGACCTTGAAAGAGGAGCATTATCTTCATTTCTTTTTGTTTTATTTTAACATTAAAATTGGAGAAGGCAGTGGCACCCCACTCCAGTACTCTTGCCTGGAAAATCCCATGGNTCACTTCTGACAATATAGAGAGGCTCTATGGATATGAAACTAATATCTTCACAGTTTTTTTTCTCTAGGAAAAATCAACTCCAGATCTTTTTATTTTTGTTCATGATATATCATTCCTTGTGTCTATATTTATTCTCCACTGGAGAAGGAAACTGCAGCCCCCTGCAGTATTCCTGCCTTGAAAATCCCATGGACAGAGGAACATGGTGGGCTACATTCTGTGGGGTCACAAAGAGTCAGACACAATTGAGCAACTAAACATGTCTTTATATCTTTCCCGATTCTAGGTTTTTAGTGATTAATTGCTAAATAATCCACTTACAATGTAGGAGACCTGGGTATCATCCCTGAGTTGGGNACAGAGGAACATGGTGGGCTACATTCTGTGGGGTCACAAAGAGTCAGACACAATTGAGCAACTAAACATGTCTTTATATCTTTCCCGATTCTAGGTTTTTAGTGATTAATTGCTAAATAATCCACTTACAATGTAGGAGACCTGGGTATCATCCCTGAGTTGGGAAGATCCCCTGGAGAAGGGAATGGCAACCTGCTCCGTATTCTGGCCTGGAGAATTCCATGGGCTGTGTAGTCTATGGGGTCACAAGAGTCAAATACAACTGAGTGACTTTCAAGTTCAAGTTCAATTTCATGTCTTTATATCGTTCCTGATTCCAGGTTTTTAGTGATTAATTTTTTATTTATTTTTCTCTCATTGAAACAATTTCTTAGTTNATCTCCTGGAGAAGGGAATGGCAACCTGCTCCATATTCTGGCCTGGAGAATTCCCTGGGCTGTGTAGTCCATGGGGTCACAAGAGTCAGACACAACTGAGTGACTTTCAAGTTCAAGTTCAATTTCATGTCTTTATATCATTCCTGATTCCAGGTTTTTAGTGATTAATTTTTTATTTATTTTTCTCTCATTGAAACAATTTCTTAGTTTGGAATCAAATAATTTCAAGAACTCTTTCTGATAAGATTACACTTAATAAACACCACCACTTTTAACTTTAAATATACTATCTTTTCTAATTATGTTCTCTTTAATAATTACAATCAGCCATTTGTCTGTTGATCAAGATGACTATAAATTTTCCTAGCCCAGTTCAGTTCAATCACTCAGTTGTGTCTGACTCTTTGAGAACCCATGAACCACACCATGCCAGGCCTCCCTGCCCATCACCAACTCCCAGAATCCACCCAAACCCATGTCCAGCGAGTCGGTGATGCCATCCAACCATCTCATCCTCTGTCATCCCCTTTTCCTCATGCCCTCAATCTTTCCAAGCATCAGGGTCTTTTGCAATGAGACAGCTCTTCATATCAGGTGGCCAAAGTTAGAATTTCAGCTTCAACATAAGTGCTTCCAATGAACACCCAGGACTGATCTCCTTTAGGATGGACTCCTTGTATCTCCTTGCAGTCCAAGGGACTCTCAAGAGTCTTCTCCAACACCACAGTTCAAAAGCATCAAT
>SJYA01037365.1:0-11548 GCA_006410615.1 Neotragus moschatus | reverse complement strand
AAGAAGCACAAGCTGGAATCAAGATTGCTGGGAGAAATATCAATAATCTCAGATATGCAGAAGACACCAACCTTATGGCAGAAAATGAAGAAGAACAAAAGAGCCTCTTGATGAAAGTGAACGAGGAAACTGAAAAAACTTAACTGAGCTGAACTAACTATGGAGAAAAATTGGATTTCAAAAGGGTGAAAGTTATAAACGGTTCCCTGCAGCCACTGGGTGAAGATGTAACCTTCAACATGGTCAAATGTGGATCCCTGAAGACTCAAGACCCAGATATCTGCTGGGAATTGTTCCAGAAATAATTGTAACCTTTAAACTGACAGGGTCATCTGTCGCCAGTTGGGGCCGGTGGAAGCCATTGGAACTTTAGAGTTGTAGGGTCTGTGTGAGAAACTTGATAAGTGTTTGTCTGGTAAACATTCTCATCATTGGGCTGCATAACCTTTTTTAGCTGAGTGATGTGCACCCAAGGGGTTATT
The DNA here is from genome assembly GCA_006410615.1 of Neotragus moschatus. Lineage (NCBI taxonomy): Eukaryota > Metazoa > Chordata > Mammalia > Artiodactyla > Bovidae > Neotragus > Neotragus moschatus. The sequence goes on along the minus strand of SJYA01037365.1, from coordinate 11,066 downwards.
TCTTTTAATTTTGCAGCGGTAGGGGTCAGCAGAATTACCACGTAGGGTCCTTGCCATTTAGGGGTTAGATCTGGGTGGGAGTGAACTGTCATAGAGACTTTGTCTCCTATTTGGAGGGATGGGTATGGAAGATTGGAGAGTGGTCGAGGTTATCCATATGTTGCCCAAGGGCATCTCATATCTGGGCAAGTACAAGAAAAGGAAGGTGGGATAGAAGTTTGGGACCGTCCTGGATGGGGAGGGTCCTAAAGGTACTATTGGCCACCGATACACACCTTCGAATGGACTGATATTTAGAGAGATTTTTGGTAAAGCCTAGACCTTTGAGAGGGCTAAAGGGAGGAGCTTAGCCCAATCTTGATGAAGTTTGATTGTTAATTTGGTCAGAGTTTCATTTATGACTCGCTTGCCTCTCTCAACCTTACCGGTGGACCAGGGTGCTGGGAACCAGGGTGAGGAATCCCACCCATGACAAGGTCATGCGGAGAGGCCTGATGGGAAAGGCGATTCAGCTCTCAGGGTTTCCCCNGATTGTTAATTTGGTCAGAGTTTCATTTATGACTCGCTTGCCTCTCTCAACCTTACCGGTGGACCAGGGTGCTGGGAACCAGGGTGAGGAATCCCACCCATGACAAGGTCATGCGGAGAGGCCTGATGGGAAAGGCGATTCAGCTCTCAGGGTTTCCCCTGGTATTTCCTGAGCATGTATCCCCAAAATAAGAATCTGCCTGCCTTATTGTATTGTACTTTTCCACTCTTCTGACACTCTCTGGAAGAAAGTTAATTCAGGGCTTCAGTGTCCTGCAAAAGAATGTCTCGGCTTAAAACCCCTCTGATAACTCTCTAGCTTGCCTAACAGGTTCCCCTGGACTTTTTACAGCTTGTGAATTGTTTATAGTCTCCCAACCATGAGAAGCACAGGAAGCTTAAAACATCCTAGGAATGCAGGGGATTCTGAGGTGTCAAGATCATCAAAATAAGACTGATTAAGCATTTCATTTTTGAGCCAATACTTGCTGCCAAATTGTCATATCTTTTATTTGTTGATATAGTTGGTATTTAGAAAAAACAAGTAGCAACATTAGATCTTTGAGTTAAGTACCTTTTTTGTTATAGCCCACTGCACCTTTGTTCTATAGAGATGTAACTTTAGTGCTTTAAGGAGATGCAAATTAAAGAAAAACACTTCAGGGGAAATGAGATTAACATTCCTTAAGGAAAAGAGCCAAAAAGTGTTAACAAGCCTCTTGGCCAGAAGATAATGTAAATCACCTGAGACCTTTTGTATACAAAAAGATATACGGAAAGAGTCAGGACTGCTGCCCCTGCGTAACTCTGTATCTTCCATTATGTAAAATTTAGGGTATATAAACACCTTTTAAATAATAAAATTGGAGGGGGTTTTTGCACAAGCCTGGCCTCCTCCGTGTCGAGTCTTTCTCTTTCTCCCTCTCCCTCCCTCTAATTTCAGGCTGAATTCCCATCTAGGGCATGGAGGCTCACTGAATCTACTTACTTGCCCGGGCTTCTGAGACCCACGCGAGAGGGAGCCCAAGGCGGGGCAACCTCTGCTATTCAAGCGAGCGCCTGTGGCCCAATGTAGATGGTGCAAGTTCCTTGTCTGAAACTTTATTGGCTTTCCACGTAAACCAAGTTATTCAGCCTCTTTTCTCCACTCATTTTCCTACTACACTATTTCTTCCTAATCTAATCTTATACTTCTAATTAAGCAAATAAATCAGTTTTTTCCTCGCCTACTCCGTCTCCCCTTCAAATCACCCTGGGTCCACCAGGGCTGGACCCTGGCACTGGGGTGATAAGGAATGTAAAACCTCCAAGGAATTAGAAGGCTTCGTGCAACATTTTCGCTGATTTGGGTCATTTCATTAATCTATGTGTCTGTTTTTGCTCCAGTACCATACTGTCTTGATTACTGTTGATATTGTTTTGATTACAGAGAGCATAATTCTTCCCATTTTGTTCTTCTTTCTCAAAACTGTTTTGACTTCTCAAATTCTTTTGTGTTTCCATACAAATTTTTTAAATTATTTCTTCTAGGTCTTTAAAAATGCCATTGGTAATTTGATAGGGACTGCACTGAATCTGTAAATCACCTTGGGTAGTATGGTCATTTTATCAGTATTAATTGTTCCAATTCAAGAATGTGATATATCTTTCTATCTGTTTGTGTTGTCTTCAGTTTCTTTCATCAGTGTGGTATAGTTTTTGGAGTCCAGGTCTTTAATCTCCTTTAGGTAGGCTTACCCCTAGGTATTTCTTTCTTTTATGAAAAGATAAATGGGATTGTTTCCTTAATTTCTCATTTTGATAGTTTGTTAGTGTATAGAAATGCAACAGACTTCTCTGTATTAATTTTGTGTCCTGTACTTCACTGCCCTCCCTGATGAGTAGTTTTCTTTAGAATTTCCTATATGTAGTATCATGTCATTTGCAAACAGTGACACTTTTACTTCTTTCTGATGTGGATTCCTTTTATTTCTTTTTCTTTTCTGATTACTGTGGCTAGGACTTCCAAAACTGTGTTCAGTCAAAGTGGCAAGAGAGGGCAATATCAACTTGCTCCTGGTCCTAGACTGAGTGCTTTCAGCTTTTCACTGTTGACTATGATGTTTGCTATGGGTTTGTCATTGTTGTCATTTAGTCACTAAGTCATATCTAACTCTTTGGGATCCTGTGGACTGTAGCTGCCTGGCTCTTCTGTCCATGGAACTTCCCAGGCAAGAACACCTGGAGTGGGTAGCCATTCCCTTCTCCAAGGGATCTTCCCCACTCAGAGATTGAACTCACATCTCTTGCATTGGCAGGTGGCTTCTTTCCCACTGAGCCACCAGGAAAGGCCATGGGTTTGTCATATATGGCCTTTTTTGTGTTGAGGTAGACATTACTTTGTCAATAAAGATCCATCTAGTCAAGGCTATGGTTTTTTCAGTGGTCATGTATGGATGTGAGAGTTGGACTATAAAGAAAGCTGAGCCCCAAAGAACTGATGCTTTTGAACTGTGGTGTTGGAGAAGCTCTTGAGAGTCCCTTGGACTGCAAGGAGATCCAACCAGTCTATCCTAAAGGAAATCAGACCTGAATATTCATTGGAAGAACTGATGTTGAAGCTGAAACTCCAATATTCTGGCCACCTGATGCAAAGAGCTGACTCATTTGAAAAGACCCTGATGCTGGGAAAGATTGAAGGTGGGAGGAGAAGGGGACGACAGAGGATGAGATGGTTGGATGGCATCACCGACTTGATGGACATGGGTTTGGATGAACTCCAGGAGTTGGTGCTGGGCGGGGAGGTCTGGCGTGCTGCAGTTCATGGGGTCACAAAGATTCGGACATGACTGAGTGACTGAACTGAACTGAAATGATGTTCCCTTTATGTACACTTCCTGGAGAGTTTTTATTACAAATGGATGCTGCATTTTATCAAAAACTTTTTCTACATCTATTGAGATAATTGGATGTTTTTTTTATTCTTCAATTTGTTAACATGGTATGTCATACTGATTGGTTTGCAGAAATCAAAAAATCCTCATATCCCTAGGATAAATCCCACTTGATCCTGGTATATGACCCTTTTCAGTTCAGTTCAGTTCAGTTCAGTCATTCCGTCGTGTCTGACTCTTTGCGACCCCATGAATCGCAGCACGCCAGGCCTCCCTGTCCATCACCAACTCCTGGAGTTCACTCAGATTCATGTCCATCGAGTCACTGATGCCAACCAAGCATCTCATCCTCTGTCGTCCCCTTCTCCTCCTGTCCCAATCTCTCCCAGCATCAAAGTCCTTTCCAGTGAGTCAGCTCTTCACATGAGGTGGCCAAAGTACTGGAGTTTCAGCTTTAGCATCATTCCTTCCAAAGAAATCCCAGGATTGATCTCTTTCAGAATGGATTGGTTGAATCTCCTTGCAGTCCAAGAGACTCTCAAGTGTCTTCCCCAACACCATAGTTCAAAGGCATCGATTCTTCGGTGCTCAGCTTTCTTCACAGTCCAAGTCTCACATCCATACATGACCATTGGAAAAACCATAGCCTTGACTAGACAGACCTTAGTCGGCAAAGTAATGTCTCTGTTTTCAATATGCTGTCTAGGTTNAGAGGCCTGATGGGAAAGGCGATTCAGCTCTCAGGGTTTCCCCTGGTATTTCCTGAGCATGTATCCCCAAAATAAGAATCTGCCTGCCTTATTGTATTGTACTTTTCCACTCTTCTGACACTCTCTGGAAGAAAGTTAATTCAGGGCTTCAGTGTCCTGCAAAAGAATGTCTCGGCTTAAAACCCCTCTGATAACTCTCTAGCTTGCCTAACAGGTTCCCCTGGACTTTTTACAGCTTGTGAATTGTTTATAGTCTCCCAACCATGAGAAGCACAGGAAGCTTAAAACATCCTAGGAATGCAGGGGATTCTGAGGTGTCAAGATCATCAAAATAAGACTGATTAAGCATTTCATTTTTGAGCCAATACTTGCTGCCAAATTGTCATATCTTTTATTTGTTGATATAGTTGGTATTTAGAAAAAACAAGTAGCAACATTAGATCTTTGAGTTAAGTACCTTTTTTGTTATAGCCCACTGCACCTTTGTTCTATAGAGATGTAACTTTAGTGCTTTAAGGAGATGCAAATTAAAGAAAAACACTTCAGGGGAAATGAGATTAACATTCCTTAAGGAAAAGAGCCAAAAAGTGTTAACAAGCCTCTTGGCCAGAAGATAATGTAAATCACCTGAGACCTTTTGTATACAAAAAGATATACGGAAAGAGTCAGGACTGCTGCCCCTGCGTAACTCTGTATCTTCCATTATGTAAAATTTAGGGTATATAAACACCTTTTAAATAATAAAATTGGAGGGGGTTTTTGCACAAGCCTGGCCTCCTCCGTGTCGAGTCTTTCTCTTTCTCCCTCTCCCTCCCTCTAATTTCAGGCTGAATTCCCATCTAGGGCATGGAGGCTCACTGAATCTACTTACTTGCCCGGGCTTCTGAGACCCACGCGAGAGGGAGCCCAAGGCGGGGCAACCTCTGCTATTCAAGCGAGCGCCTGTGGCCCAATGTAGATGGTGCAAGTTCCTTGTCTGAAACTTTATTGGCTTTCCACGTAAACCAAGTTATTCAGCCTCTTTTCTCCACTCATTTTCCTACTACACTATTTCTTCCTAATCTAATCTTATACTTCTAATTAAGCAAATAAATCAGTTTTTTCCTCGCCTACTCCGTCTCCCCTTCAAATCACCCTGGGTCCACCAGGGCTGGACCCTGGCACTGGGGTGATAAGGAATGTAAAACCTCCAAGGAATTAGAAGGCTTCGTGCAACATTTTCGCTGATTTGGGTCATTTCATTAATCTATGTGTCTGTTTTTGCTCCAGTACCATACTGTCTTGATTACTGTTGATATTGTTTTGATTACAGAGAGCATAATTCTTCCCATTTTGTTCTTCTTTCTCAAAACTGTTTTGACTTCTCAAATTCTTTTGTGTTTCCATACAAATTTTTTAAATTATTTCTTCTAGGTCTTTAAAAATGCCATTGGTAATTTGATAGGGACTGCACTGAATCTGTAAATCACCTTGGGTAGTATGGTCATTTTATCAGTATTAATTGTTCCAATTCAAGAATGTGATATATCTTTCTATCTGTTTGTGTTGTCTTCAGTTTCTTTCATCAGTGTGGTATAGTTTTTGGAGTCCAGGTCTTTAATCTCCTTTAGGTAGGCTTACCCCTAGGTATTTCTTTCTTTTATGAAAAGATAAATGGGATTGTTTCCTTAATTTCTCATTTTGATAGTTTGTTAGTGTATAGAAATGCAACAGACTTCTCTGTATTAATTTTGTGTCCTGTACTTCACTGCCCTCCCTGATGAGTAGTTTTCTTTAGAATTTCCTATATGTAGTATCATGTCATTTGCAAACAGTGACACTTTTACTTCTTTCTGATGTGGATTCCTTTTATTTCTTTTTCTTTTCTGATTACTGTGGCTAGGACTTCCAAAACTGTGTTCAGTCAAAGTGGCAAGAGAGGGCAATATCAACTTGCTCCTGGTCCTAGACTGAGTGCTTTCAGCTTTTCACTGTTGACTATGATGTTTGCTATGGGTTTGTCATTGTTGTCATTTAGTCACTAAGTCATATCTAACTCTTTGGGATCCTGTGGACTGTAGCTGCCTGGCTCTTCTGTCCATGGAACTTCCCAGGCAAGAACACCTGGAGTGGGTAGCCATTCCCTTCTCCAAGGGATCTTCCCCACTCAGAGATTGAACTCACATCTCTTGCATTGGCAGGTGGCTTCTTTCCCACTGAGCCACCAGGAAAGGCCATGGGTTTGTCATATATGGCCTTTTTTGTGTTGAGGTAGACATTACTTTGTCAATAAAGATCCATCTAGTCAAGGCTATGGTTTTTTCAGTGGTCATGTATGGATGTGAGAGTTGGACTATAAAGAAAGCTGAGCCCCAAAGAACTGATGCTTTTGAACTGTGGTGTTGGAGAAGCTCTTGAGAGTCCCTTGGACTGCAAGGAGATCCAACCAGTCTATCCTAAAGGAAATCAGACCTGAATATTCATTGGAAGAACTGATGTTGAAGCTGAAACTCCAATATTCTGGCCACCTGATGCAAAGAGCTGACTCATTTGAAAAGACCCTGATGCTGGGAAAGATTGAAGGTGGGAGGAGAAGGGGACGACAGAGGATGAGATGGTTGGATGGCATCACCGACTTGATGGACATGGGTTTGGATGAACTCCAGGAGTTGGTGCTGGGCGGGGAGGTCTGGCGTGCTGCAGTTCATGGGGTCACAAAGATTCGGACATGACTGAGTGACTGAACTGAACTGAAATGATGTTCCCTTTATGTACACTTCCTGGAGAGTTTTTATTACAAATGGATGCTGCATTTTATCAAAAACTTTTTCTACATCTATTGAGATAATTGGATGTTTTTTTTATTCTTCAATTTGTTAACATGGTATGTCATACTGATTGGTTTGCAGAAATCAAAAAATCCTCATATCCCTAGGATAAATCCCACTTGATCCTGGTATATGACCCTTTTCAGTTCAGTTCAGTTCAGTTCAGTCATTCCGTCGTGTCTGACTCTTTGCGACCCCATGAATCGCAGCACGCCAGGCCTCCCTGTCCATCACCAACTCCTGGAGTTCACTCAGATTCATGTCCATCGAGTCACTGATGCCAACCAAGCATCTCATCCTCTGTCGTCCCCTTCTCCTCCTGTCCCAATCTCTCCCAGCATCAAAGTCCTTTCCAGTGAGTCAGCTCTTCACATGAGGTGGCCAAAGTACTGGAGTTTCAGCTTTAGCATCATTCCTTCCAAAGAAATCCCAGGATTGATCTCTTTCAGAATGGATTGGTTGAATCTCCTTGCAGTCCAAGAGACTCTCAAGTGTCTTCCCCAACACCATAGTTCAAAGGCATCGATTCTTCGGTGCTCAGCTTTCTTCACAGTCCAAGTCTCACATCCATACATGACCATTGGAAAAACCATAGCCTTGACTAGACAGACCTTAGTCGGCAAAGTAATGTCTCTGTTTTCAATATGCTGTCTAGGTTGCCCATAACTGTCTTCCAAGGAGTAAGCTTCTTTTAATTTTATGGCTGCAATCACCATCTGCAGTGATTTTGGAGCCTCCCCAAAAAAGTCTGACATTGTTGATTTGGTTTGCTAATTTTTAAAATTTCATTATTCATAAGACTGAAGAGAAAGAGCAAATATTGACTACAAACAATAAACAAAAGAAAAATACAAACAGCAGCTAACATTTCTGAATTTCTAGACTTAAGTTCTAAAAGAACGTCAACACTCAGGACCCTATGACATGTAATCATGATGTGAATCACCTCAAAACAGAAATCTAGCTCATGAGAAAATTCTTTGTTTCAATAACAAAAAAGCATTTTTCATGATGGGCAGAGCTCTCCCCAAAGAAAAGCAACACTTGCAATTTATGGAGCGAACAAAAGTGATATATTAAAAGTGTCCCACTCCTTAATCAGCTATACTCCAATACAAAATATAAAAAAAAATTTTAAGTCTCCCCCTCTAATAACTGCTCTACTCATCAGTTTTGTTTTTCATAAATACTTTAACATTTTAGAATGTTGTTGTTGTTCAGTCACAAAGTGATGTCTGACCCTTTCCAGCCCTATGGACTGAAGCATGCCAGACTTCCCTGTCCATCACCAACTCCTGGAGTTTTCTCAAACTTGTGTCCATCGAGTCGGTGATGCATCCCACCATCTCATTCTCTTCCCCTTCTCCTCCTGCTTTCAATCTTTCCCAGCATCAGGGTCTTTCTCAATGAGTTACCTCTTTGTATCAGGTGGCCAAAGTATTGGAACTTCAGCCTCAGTATCAGTCCCTCTCATGACTATTCAGAATTGATTTCCTTTAGAATTGACTTGTTTGATCTCCTTGCAGTCCAAGGAACACTTGAGAGTCTTCTGTAACACCACAGTTCAAAAACATGAGCTCTTTGGAACTCAGCCTTCTTTATGGTCCAACTCTCACATCCATACATGACTACTAGAAAAAACAGTAGTCATTTTAGAATGTAGGAGTGGGTTAAAAATGATGTTGCATTTTTTCTATTTTTATCTCATTTGTTTAAAATAATGTGCTATTCACTTTCTCATAAACTAGTCTCCTAGTCCTAGCTTTGGAAAATCTGTTTATTTTCTTCACCCATTAAAGTCCAGATACAGAACTTTAAACTTTCAATGTTGGATGTACTTGCTTTTGAAAAGGAAATATTGCTATGCCACAACCTGTGATCAGCTATCATAAATAAATAATTCACCCACAGAATCTGAGTTATATGAATGTGATGCTTCTAAATCCTCTTACATATTAGTTTCAGATGATCCAAAGAGACTGCAATGCAGAAGACCCGAGATCAGTCCCTGGGTTGGGAAGACATCCTAAAGAAGGGCATGGCAACCCACTCCAGTATTCTCGCCTGGAGAATTCCATGGAAAGAGGAGCCTCGCATGACTGAGTGACTTTCTTTTTCACCTTGTTAAACAGAGTTAAAAGCTGTCACTGTCATCAGTAATCTTTTTGCATCAATGAGGGCATGGTAGTAAGCTTTCAGTCAGTTTTCACTAAAAATATCTACAGATTAATTATTGATGTTCTTTGGGAAGCAGACTATCACTTATGTGCATTCTTTTCCATTGGTTACAATAAATTTTTCTTGCAGAGTAAATAAAGATGGCCAGCAGCTTCTTAATATGCAAAAGACTGTCAATTTCCAGTTGACCCTTGCTAAAATATCATGGGAAGGAAGAAACAATTCACTGCTAAATAAACAAATTATTAAGAGAAGCTGTCAGTCATGCCTTTTTGCAATGTATCCTGAACAGTTTGCTTCAGGCTCAGTTAAAAGGCTACATATGGGCTTCCCTGGTGGCTCATCGGTAAAGAATCCTCTTGCCAATACAAGAGACACAGGTCTCATCCCTAGTCTGGGAGGATCTCACATACTGCAGAGCAACTAAGCCTGTGTGCCACAAGTACTGAGCTTGTGCTCTAGAGCCCATGTATCACAACTACTGAAGCCCATGTGCCCTAGAGGCATGCTTCCCAGCAAGAGAAACCCACACTCTCTGCAACTAGAGATTAGCCTCACTCTCTGCAACTAGAGAAAAGCCCAGGTGTGGCAGCAAAGACCGAGTGCAGCCAAAAAAAAAAAAAAAAAAAAAGTAAAAGCTACACAAAATTACCCAGCCACCATTTTACCTTTTTCCTGGGCAACTCGTTACTCACTGCTCATCAGATACAGCAGTTTAGGGCAGATTCCATGGGAAGCACATGGTGCTTCATGGGAAGAAGTCCTCAGAAACAGGGTCAGGTAGGGGTCACAGAAGAGACAGGGAGGATTCTCATTGTGCTGGCTGTTTTTGAGGAGTTCTTTTCTTACCTACTTACCTTAAACAAAAAGTCTGACTAAAAGCATCAAATGTATCATCAAGAGTGTTCTGTATAAAGTGGGGCTGGCTGGTAGGATTTTGCAAACCTGCTTAGCCATTAGACTCTTGGTAAGACTTTGCCTGAGAGGAGTTGTCAGAGACCTGAGTGCCATCTGGGGGTGGGGGCGGCGGGGTGGGCAGGGAAGACAAGGACTAGGGAAGCCCAAAGTGACCACAAGCTTGTCTAATTACTAACCTGCACTCAGGAAGCCTCTTGACCTGCTCTTGCAGGAGCAGACACAGTATTCTTTCCCTACTTCTGTTCTACTCCCTCTCTAGGGAGCCCTGACAAATAGGCTCCAGGACTTCTCATGTAAATGCCATCTCTACCTCTTCACCTCCTGAGGAAGGAAGAGTCCAGACACTTATCTCCTAAAACAAGATGGTCATTAAATGTGGGTGGCTACTCTACAGTTGGAGAAAACTCTTGAGAGTTCCTGGGTTACAAGGAGATCCAACCAGTCCATTCTAAAGGAGATCAGTCCTGGATGTTCTTTGGAAGGAATGATGCTAAAGCTGAAACTCCAATACTCTGGCCACCTCATGGGAAGAGTTGACTCATTGCAAAAGACTCTGATGCCGGGAGGGATTGGGGGCAGGAGGAAAAGGGGACGACAGAGGATGAGATGGCTGGATGGCATCACTGACCCAATAGACATGAGTTTGAGTGAACTCCGGGAGTTGGTGATGGACAGGGAGGCCTGGCGTCCTGCAAATCATGGGGTCGCATAGAATCAGACACGACTGAGCCACTGAACTGAACTACAGTTCAATTCAACAGATACTCATTTAATTCCGTATGTGCAATAAAGCTGAAAACCCTGGTAGTTTCTTCTTTTTGATTTTGCCTAAATAAAAGCTCTGCTACATTTATGTATGGATGATGGCCATCAGCTTCAAAGGAACAGTTCTGTCCAGCCAAAAGGCCAAAATCTCCATGGGGGGCCAATTTTCATGTCCATGATACAAAATGCTACACACGTGAAATTTTAAACAACTGGCTAGACAGTATGCCTTCCTTCCATCTACTTTCTCAATCACTGGAAAAGCTCAGACCATTGGGAACATACAT
>SJYA01037363.1:0-12192 GCA_006410615.1 Neotragus moschatus | reverse complement strand
TGAGCATGAAACAGTTACTGAATGAATGAATGAATGGCCCAGGCAAGATGAGGCCTGAACTCAGACCAGGCCAGGGGGATGGACAAGAGGAAGCCAGAAATCACTGTGCTTGAAGTTGGCTGCTTGTGGCAACTCATCGGTTGGAGAAGTCACAGATGCTGGGGTGTTCTGGGGACCAGAGTAGTACCGTTAGCAGGAAGTGGGAGAGCAGCAGGAGCAGCAGGTTTCACGGGATGGTGAGAGACAGATGTAGAGAGGTTGGCATGGCGATGACTTCACTGCTTGGAGCCAATTTGCTCTGAGTAAAAGCATAAGTGAGTTTAAATGTCCCAGAATTGGTTTCCATTAAATCATCCCATGACTGAGAACAGAAAAGGAGATTACAGAAGACACAGACGGCCAAGTCTATACCAGTTCATAAGCCACCAGTTTTCCTTTCTAGGTGGGTTTTCTCCAGCTAGCTCTCGGGGGAGGGAGCAGGGGTCTGAAAACTTCCCCCTGCTCTCCTGGAGAAGGCCCTCCACTCAGAAAACACGGGGTATGTTTGCTTTAGGGATAAAACCTCTGGCTCCAAAGCCAAGGGTATGGTTCAGATCCCCTCCATACACACCTGGGGAGGGGGATTTTGCTCTGTGGTAGGTTGAAAGAGCCGTTCTCTGTACAAGGCTGCGTGGTAGGCGTGGGGCAAGTGCAGAGTATAGAGTCGACTTACCTGGTTAAGGACCATGGCTCTGCCTCTGAACCCAGAGCCACTTCCCCTTGCCAGACTTCAGTTTCCTGGCCTGTAAAATGGGAATAACAGTGACAACCTCACAGGTGGTCAGGAGAATCCGGTGAGATGGTAAAAGCAGCTGGCACCGCGNTGGTAGGTTGAAAGAGCCGTTCTCTGTACAAGGCTGCGTGGTAGGCGTGGGGCAAGTGCAGAGTATAGAGTCGACTTACCTGGTTAAGGACCATGGCTCTGCCTCTGAACCCAGAGCCACTTCCCCTTGCCAGACTTCAGTTTCCTGGCCTGTAAAATGGGAATAACAGTGACAACCTCACAGGTGGTCAGGAGAATCCGGTGAGATGGTAAAAGCAGCTGGCACCGCGCAGGTTACATGAATGGTTGCCGCTTTCCTTTCTCCCCGCTCTCCTGAAGTAAGGCGCAAAAATCTTGTTCCTTTCTCTTCCAGTGTCAGTGGAAGCTGATGGAGAATCGAGCTCTGGACCCAGGGACTCGGGACTCCTATGGTGCCACCAGCCACCTCCCTAACAAGGGGGCCCTGGCAAAAGCCAAGAACAACTTCAAAGACCTGATGTCCAAGCTGACGGAGGGCCAGTATGTGCTATGCCGGTGGACGGATGGACTCTATTATCTTGGGAAGATCAAGAGGGTAAACCCTTCCTCCCTGGCCCCAGGTCCCCAGGCTTAGCATCTCTCTGCTCATCCCTGGTCCCAGTCTCCGACCAGGGGTGGAGGATGGGAGACTGCTGGCAGATTCCTGCTGTGCACCCCGGCTCCAAAGCTGAAAGTGGAAGGGGGCGGAGCCTGCAAAAGCAGGTGCCATCCTGAGGGCACCTAAGGACATCTTTAGACAAGTGCTCTGTGAGCCTACAAAGCAAAGCAAAATCAAGTTGGAGAGATCATTTGGCCTTGGTATTCCCACCAAGTTGCTGTCACTGAGCCCCTTGCTGCCCAGCTCCAGGGAGTGGGCGTGTACAGCCTTCAGGACCGCCATTCTCCTTCTGGCCTGGCTCTACTTTTTGGAGCACAGAGTGACTCTTTGTGACCCCCATGGACTATTCAAGTCCATAGAATTCTCTAGGCCAGAATACTGGAGTGGGTTGGCATGCCCTCCTCCAGGGGCTCTTCCCAACCCAGGGATCGAACCCAGGTCTCCTGGATTGCAGGCAGATTCTTGGAGCACAAGGAGGGAGTCTGATCCCTGTGCCCTGTTGGGGCAGAGATGGGAGAGGAAGACTGTGTTCAAGTGGCTTTTCCCCAGCTACTGTCTCACCCTGCTCCTCCCTCTCTCTGCTCCAGGTCAGCAGTTCTAAGCAGAGCTGCCTCGTCACTTTTGAAGATAATTCCAAATACTGGGTCTTATGGAAGGACATACAGCATGGTGAGTATTCTCGCGACTCCTCACCCCTGCCCCACCCCCGTCCACTCTCCTCTTCGGCCTCCATTTCCTTCCTTCTCTCCTCTGCCTCTTAATTTCCAGCATCTGACCGTGTCCTTGGAGATTACCAGTTGTACATTTACACAAGAACTCCTTTGTGACACCTGCCACCCTCTTGAGCATTCATCCCTCATGCGGGAGGCAGGCAGATGGAGAAGGCAGCTTGAGGAGGGGTGGGAGAGCAGGGTTGTGTCCCAGGCCTGTGTGTATTTCCCGGCTGCTCAAAGCTCTGGGTCCCTCTGGGGCTAGGAACAGAAGGGGCCCAGGCAATCGGAATTGAAACCATTTGGTGTAAGCACAGTGTCCTCTATCAGCATGTTAAACAGCTAGGAGGCAGCTGTCTCTGTTGGGGAGAGACCCACCAAGCCTGGAGCAGGCAGCGTGATGATGACGTAGCAGGATGGAGCTGGGCCCGTTTCCAGGGCTAACAGGGAGCTGGGTTGGGTATCACCCCTGCCCTCAGAGGGCTGACACTGTCTTACAGAGAAGACAAACTGGGGCATTCTTGCCACCATTTTCCCCTGCCATGTGCATGACAGACATCACTGATCAATCACAACACTTGTTTTCAACATGGAGCGCCAGGCAGCCATTCCCAGTGAGTTACCATGTGAGAACAGACTTTTTTGCCATTTATGCTCTAACAGGAGGACTGACATGGTGGTATGTGAGGAAGAGGCAGGTTTTGAGGCCTGCCTTGGACAAGGCCCGATCCTTGGACCAGGCTCCCCTGATGGCTCAGCAGTAAGGAATCCATTTGTAGTGCAGGAGACACAGGCCATACGAGTTTGATCCCTAGGTCAGGACGATCCCCTGGAGAAGGGAGTGGCAGCCCGCTCCAGTATTCTTGCCTGGGAAATCCCATGGACAGAGGAGCCTGGCGGGCTGCAGTCCATGGGGTCTCAGAGTCGGACACGACTGAGCAACTACACCACCACCAGTGCTGTTGAGTTACAGGGAGTCAGTTTCTGAAGAATCTGTAACAGATGATTTCAGGAGCTTGCCAAGCAAAGACCACAGGACCCAGCCAGTCAGATTCCAGGCTGCCTTTTTCTCCAAGATGTTGTGGCTAATGCAGGCTGATGCTTCTCCAGGCCCTTCTCACCCTAAATGTACTATTTCAAGATCCAAAGCAATGAGGGTCTCCTCTCCTGGGCTGCCTTCTTATCGGAAGCAGAAGGAGCCAGCTGATGAGGAAAGACAGTTCACCTTAGCAAACCGTGAATGGAAGGCCTGCTGTGTGCCAGGTACCAAGAAGGTGCTGCTCAGCGGGGGAGCTACGTGGCAGCTACGTGGCTCCCAGATCACTGCTCCTCACAGAGGACAGGGGCCTCTGCGTTCACCCAGGATGAGCTTGCTGCAGGCACTGACCCATGGCTTCAGTGAGCCAGGGGAGACTTGCTGAGACCACGGTGCTCTTGGTACTCTTAAGAAATATAACTGCTGTCAACTGGCGAACGGTCATTTAGTATCTAATAAGTAGTAAAGGAATGGAAAGTAACACAATTACTATAATAAGCCAACCTATTTTTATTTCCTTTTCTAATCATATGAACGTGATTTTACATGAATTCCTGAGATGCAAACTTTTCATTTTTTAAGTAACTGCTTTATTTTCCTGGGATCATATTCAGGTATAAGAGGCAAGAGACCATTTGCTCAACAAGCATGTCTTGAACATGTGTGATGTGCCACACCCACCCACGTGAGGCCCTGGGGACACAGATGAACAGATACCTTTTCTGTCCTTACCAAACTTTCCCTCTGCTGAGGGAAATGAGACTGAAGCACACATGAAAACATACTTACTTTATTCATTCAAGCCCTTCACACACAAACACATGTTTATTCTTCAACATCAAACTTCAAAGGGAAAAAAAAAAAGAGATGGAACCTGTAGATTAAAAGTAGTTGAACAAACTTAAAATTGTTATGGACCATGCAGACAGTTACAAATGTGAATGCTGAATTTGTTGATATTAAGAAACTGTTTTAATATTTGGGTTCCATGGAGGCACTAGTTCTTTCTTTTTCTTTAAGGGAGTAGTAATCTTTCAGAGATGCCTACTGAAATATTTATGGAAAATGCTTGGCTATCTGGGGCTTGATTCACTATAAAACGGGAGGGGTAGTGGGTGGGAATATAGTCAAAACAAGATTGGCTGTGAATTCGTGACTGTTGATTACAGCATTTTATTATTATGCCATGATAAAAAATGTTTAGAAGTTATTTACCATAAAAACTTTTAACAAATCAAGTTAAATTAAGCAGGAGAGGCAGCATGGTATTGTCAAAAGAGCAAATGATTTGGGGGGCTTCGCTGGTGGTCCAGTGGCTAAGATTCCNGATGGACTGAGCGGTGGGGCCTCGCTGCAGTCTACCCCCAGGAGACTGTCCACGGAGACGGCAGGAGGCCCCCATGCGCTCAAGCGTAGGTAGGGCTGTGCCCGGGCCCCAGAGCAGAAGATGGAAGACAGAGGGGATAACCCTCTCTAGAGAGGCCTGGAGAGGTCTCACAGCAGGCAGGGACCGTGTCATTTGCTGTGGCCTCAGCACTTGCACTGGGCAGACAGTCGCCGACGGAACAAATGAATGAAAGGGACTGAAGAGCATCTGGGGCGAGGAGTGTGAGCAAAAGCCCAGGGAGGGAAGCAAAGGGTCGAGAGTGGGTGGCACTCAGAGGAAATCAGGCACAGGGTTCGTGGCAGAAGGTGTGGGCAGGATCTGGTCATACGGGGCCCAGACTGCCGAGCTGAGGAGCTTGGGCACTCCCTGTGGTGGGGATGTGTGTCCCAAGAAGAACGCAACGGTCCAGGTGGGAAGACACGGGCTGGGGACAGTTAGGAGGCTGCAGCCCACCCGAGACGATGAACCAAGGCCTCAGGGCCTGGCCCAGAACTCCAGATGGCTAGAGCAGGGGGGGGCAGCCCCCTATGGAGCTGAACCCAGCAGCAAAAAGGTGCAGGCTGCTGGTGTGGTCAGGGGAGGCATCCCCAAGAAAATGAGTGCTCCCTGGACCTTGAAGGACGGGTGATGCAGCCACAGAGAAGCAGAGGGAGGCCCGGACGGGAGCACGGCTGGCACGAAGGTCATGAGACAGGAGGACACCTGAACACTGGAAGTGCACCCCATCGGTTCCCGCCCCCGCCCCCATCCCCACGCCAGCGCTCCGTCCTCCCCCGTACGCACCGGCTCTTGTAACTGTTCAGGGCATTGAGGAGATGTGGGCCTCGGTCTGTCACAGGGGTGCTGGTGAGCTACGGGGGAGCAGGACAGTCAGGCCCGGCACGTGGCCTCCGAGAAGGCCTCAGTCCCGTCCCCTCCTTCCCCTCAAGCCCCGGCTGCTCTGAGTCCTCCAGGTGAGGACCACTGACTTGTTCCGTGGTCTCAGACAAGTCTTTTCACCTCTCTGACCTCACATCCCCATCTGTAAATGAGGAGAATAACTCCTGTCGTAAATGTATCAAGAGCTTTAAAAACGTCTCTGCCCTTGACCCAATAATGGTCCTTCATGGATCCTATCGTACGGACATGACACACCAACCAAGTTTTATGTACAAAAAAGCTCACTGCAGCATGTTCCTAACGATGGGCAAATATGAAACATGTGAAAAAAACCTATATGCCCAGCAGGACAGAAACAAGTAAGAAAACTGGAGGAAGCCACTGCAGCCGCAGAAAATGCTGACAAAACTTTCATGATGTGGAAAAGTACCTAGGATATAATTAATGTAAGCTGAAAAAGGGACTTAAATTTGTATGTGAGTCTGTTTTATATACAGGTTTATTTATGTTTTAGATTCTACACGTAAGTGACGTATTTGTCTTTCTCTGCCTGCCCGACTTCGCTTAGTACAATATTCTCTCGGTCCATCCAGGTTGCACTGTGCATGGGGATATTTCCATTCTTTTCTTTATTTACATATCATCTTACGCCAGTCATCCGCTGGTGGACACTTGGGTTGTTTTTCTGTCTTGGCCATTGTGGATAGTGCTGCTCTGACCCCTGGGGCACATGTATCTTTAAACTGAGAGTTTTCATCTTTTCTGAGTATACGCCCAGGACTGGGGCTGCTGGATCATGTGGAAGCTCTACTTTTAGTTTTTAAAGGGACTTCCTTACTGTCTTCCATAGTGGCTGCACCAATTTACATTCCCGCAAACTTATGGTTGGGCTTCCCAGGTGGCACCAGTGGCAAAGAAACCTCCTGCCAACGCAGGAGACGTGAGAGCTTGATCCCTGAGTCGGGAATATCCCCTGGAGGAGGGCATGGCAGCCCACTCCAGTATCCTTGCCTGGAGAATCCCATGGACAGAGAAGCCTGGTGGCTACAGTCCATAGGGTGGCAAAGGGCCGGACACGACCGCACGACTTAGCATGCATGCATGCAAACTTACAGTCACCAAAGAGGAAAAGGGTGTGGGAGGGATAAATTAGGGTCCTGGGTTAACAGATACATATGACTATACATAGAACAGATAAGCAACAAGGATTTACTGCATAGCATGGGGAACTATAGTCGATACCCTGTAACAACCTGAAAAGGAAAATAACCTGGGAATACATACATAAATTATAACTGAGTCACTTTGCTGTCTGTACCTGAAAGTAATATAATATTTTAAATCAACTCTACTTCAGTAAAAAACTGCCAATACTGTATAATCTCATGTAAAAAGAAAAACAGACGCAGAAGAAAGAACTGAACAATGTGTGCCCATGTGCGTTAGTAACAGACGTCTCTGAGCGGTGTGATGCAGGCATATGGTTTTAAGTATACGTTCTTATACTTGTTGGTACTTTGAAAATTTTCTACCAGGAACATGTAGGATTTTTTTATGTATATAAATCAGAAAAAAAACTTGTTAAAAAAAATATCAGCTCTACCTATCTTTTAGGGCTTGATATTAATAATATGTACGTCATTAATAAATTATCAAACACTGTAAATGAAGGTGTTATTACACGAGAAATTCCTGCCAAGAATAAAGATTACTTTAAAAAAAATCCCCGTTTCATGAAAGGATTTGGGCAGTCAATGGAGAAGACGCCTCCCTCTGGATATGGTGGAGAGGGTCTGAGGGGTCATGGAAGGCGGCATGGCCCTACCGGGGAAGTGGTTGGGGAGGCCCTGGCTCAGCTCCAAAGCTGTGCGGTCACCAGCAAGTGGCTCTCCACCTCTGAAATCCTGGAAGTCTCTGGTCTGTTACTTCACTTAGTGACTCCCAGCTCCCGGGACCCCTGGTGATACCCCTGAGAATTCAGAGTACTCAGAGTATACTCTGAATACGCTGCTATTCAGAGTACAGCCAGCAGGGGGTAGGCCCACTTCACTTTCCATCCTAGCCAGGCAATTTGGAGTGGGTCACTGCAGAGAGGCCTTCTCCAGCCAGACTTGACCCCCAGCTCCCTACAGCTGAGTCGGTGAGGCCCTAAGCCACCTACTACCAAAACCTGGGTCAGGAAGCCCCTTGCAGGGCCCAGGCTCAGAAGCCTGGACTCAAGGGATACAGCAGTTCAAAGACTGGACCTTGGTACCCACTCAGCAGCCCTCACAGGCAGGCACTGTTCCCGAAGAGCTGTGCTCAGAATCCCAGACCCTGGTTCTGCACTGTGTGACCCCGGGCACAGCCTTCACCACTCTGGACCCAGGACACCCCACTGTGGAAAGGATTCTCTCCATCCTTACGGCCCACGGCCGTGCATACCTTGCCAAGCTGCAGGAGCTCCCAGTGATGGTTAACGAAGGCCAGAATCTCCTCAAAGTCGAAGTACTTCTTCTTGCTCTGCACGCCCAGGTTGTAGAGGGCCAAGTGAACCACATCGACCCTGGGCAAGGGTGCACAGAGGTGGGGCCAGCGTGAGGCGGCAGCCTGCGCAGCCAGGGTTGCAATGCCCTGGATCCAGGCTGAAGGGCAGGGGCAAGGCTGGGACCTGGGGGCTGGAGGCAGAATTGTTCCCAGAGGGATGCGGGAGGGGAGAAGCTGAGAGGGGCCAGGAGGGGGCCCGGGCCAAGCCCCACCCTCTCACCATCGCAGGGGCAGCCTCTCGATGTACTCTGGGCCCTGGTTGCACACGGAGCAGAAGAACAGGTAGAACCTGTGGGGGTGAAAGGGGCCAGTGGTAGGAGGGGCTCTGCCGTCCCATCCTAGTCCTGCACCCTCGTCCCCACCTGCCATTCGTGGTCAGCACTGTCTTCATCCCCTCCGAGGAGGGGACAAAGATGGGCCAGAACAGGGACCAAGAACTGTTCCTCCACCCCTTCCAACCTCTACCTCAAACCCTTTCCCAAACAGCATTGCCCTGGACTGTGGCTGAGCTCAGAGGGAGCTGAACAAGGCTGGGCTGCAGGGGCCCCCTCTTCCCCTCTGCCTGAGAGAGACAGGGACACACACACGTGCACGCATGCACACCTACTTCAGTCACAAACCACATGAGGCACCAGCCAAGACACACACAGTATCTGGTTTGACACACATACGCCTTCTCTAGCTTAGCCCCCTTGTTAGAGGCCAGATCAAGTCATCCATCCCCGCTGTGGCTCCTCCAACAATCCTGGGCAGGGGCGGGGCAGGCCTGTTTCCCTCCCGCTTCTCAGACCCTTCGAGAGACTGGGGCTTGGGGAAGGGGGCCCCAAGGTCCCCCGCAAGTCAGTGGAGACTGGGGACGTGGTTCAGACGGTCCTTCTGCTGGGAAGACCTCCCAACCCTGAGCAGCCTCCATAGATAGGAGGCTACGCTGTCCCGGAGCCCAGGGTTCTGAGGTCTGGCAGGCGATCTGAAGGAGTTGCTTGCAGCTTCTGCCCCCGCCCCCATCACGACCCTGAGGCTGGGTCGGACCAGACAAGCACCTACCGGTCACCGAACATCATGGGCTCATTGAGACACTGGGTGCAGGCCTCGTGGAACCACTGCCGGCAGCGGTAACACTGCAGCATCCGCAGGTACCATCTGGAGAACCAGAGGAGCCAGGGTCAGCCAGGCCCGCAAGGCCCGCAGGGAACTGGCCTCCGCAGCCTTCCCCAACACAAACTTGCCTCCCAGCGGGGGAAAGGGAAGAGAACTCGCAGTTACCAAGCCCTGGGCTGTGCCGGGCAGGCCCGAGCAGCAGGACATAACATGGTACCATTTGCTCTCACCATCTGGTCAAACACGGGCCTCTGTTCCCCTTCTACAGATAGCTTGTTCGAGGTTGCTCAGGAGGAAAGGGGTGGAGAGTGACTCAGATCCTAGCCTCTTGACTTCAGAGCCCATGCTCTGTTACACACTGGAGCCCCCTTCTTGAGTCTGTGCCCCACACACTGCTTCCCAAATACCACTGATGGGGAAAGGTTTGCCCAAGGTTTGCCCAGGCTGTTTCACGGGAGAATAAGGGCTCCTGTGAGCCCCTCACCTGAGGCTATATCCATCCTGTTAAAACCATTCAACAAGTACTCACTGAATAAGAATGAAAATCAAAAAAGGTATTTTCTTAATTAACAATGCTCGGTTCACACCTTGACAGGTGTGGTCCATGGACCACCTGCATCAGAATCACCTGGCGTCTAGGTTAAAATGCAGAAGACTCCTGGACCTGTTCCTGTCTACTCCATCTTTGGGGCAGCCCCTGGGAGACGCATATTTGACAATCACCCGAGCAGCTCTACCCGGTAAGCATTCAGAACCACCACTCAGTGTTGCAAAGGTCTCTATAAGCATGTCTCCACCTGTAATCCCAAAGGCCCCACAACACCCACAGAGGTGATGGGGCCAAGGTTATTAATCTCACTTGAGAGATGAAGTACTTCAGGTGACTTTGCCTAATCACCCAGCTAGGTCGTAAGCACGGCCTTCAGACCCCCAGGGCTTGTCCAGAACTCGGGGCTGAGACTCAGGACTTCAGCGCGCCCTGTGGGCTGTTCCCTGCGAGCGGATGTTCCATCTCTCACTCCTGTGGTTCCTCCCCCACGGTTAGTGCAGTCAGCCCAAGGGAACCGGCTCAATCGCCCATGGCTACACGCAGGCCCAGGCCACAAGGAAGAATCAAAGGCATATAGTCAGGGTGAGAACCCCCTCCAAAGCATCCTCAAACATGCCCAGTCCCTGCCTGCACACCTGCAGGGAAAAGGAGCTTCATCTCTCACCAGCAACCTATTTCACTGCTTCTGGTGATGGAAAGGTTTGTCCAAACGTCCATGCACCAACAGTAAGAGCTCACATTTATTAAGTGCTTGCCAAGGGCCAGGCACCGTGTGAGCCTTTACACGAACGATCTAAATCACGCTCTACTCACAACCCCCAAGCCACGGGACAGCTACCATGAGAACAGAGCTCAGGGCAGCATAGCTGTAAGGGGCTGGGAGGATGTGGACACTCGGGAGCAGGCTGTTAACCACTGTGCGACACTTCCTTCTCTTCCATGGAGCCCCAAGAAAACCTCCACCCTCAGGGCCCCCCGCCTCCTCCTAGAGCTAGCCTCCGGCTCTCCAGCCTCGCGAGCCTGTGAGAGGCTGCGAGCTCCTCTCTGGGGGTCTGGCTACCCCAGCCAGCCGCTGCCCTGCCTCCCTGAGGCCCCGCCCATGGGGAGACCACGCCCGCCGGGAAGGCCACGCCCCCGGGGAGGCCCCACCCCCGCCCCAGCCCGCCCGGCGGCCTTACTCTCCCGGCCCGCCGCAGTAGCAGTAGCATTGCTGCTGGTTGGTGCGGTGCGGGGAGTCCCACTCGAGCTCCTCGGGCTGGTAGGACAGCACCATCTTCACGGCCTGCAGCGTCCTGGCGATGGCGCCCTTCTTTAGCGCGCCGCCTTTCTGCGGGGAGATGAGGGCCCGAGTCACCCGCCGGGGGTCCCAGTTGGGCCATACGTGGATCCCCATCAAGGCTATCAAGGCTAATGCCGGACCAGGTGGGACAAGCGTTTCCAGTGTAGTCAGAAACGCACGGAGCCTCTTCTCATCAATCTCAGATCCATGCTATCTCTATCCCCAAGGGTCTGTATTTTCAACAGTATTAACAGGTATAACAGCAATAAAAGTCAGAAGAGCCAGTATATATCGACAGTGGGCGCTTACATGGACTTTTCTGTTACTAGCAAAGCGCTACTTGTTGGGGGCCTCCTACACCTGACACCAAACCTGTATCCATTTAGCAGCGGAGGAAACAGGCTCAGGGAGGCTAAGGAACCGGGCCAAGGGCATACAGCCGGTAAGTGGCAGCCGCTGTCTGCCTCCAAAGCCAGGCGCTGTGACCAGGAGTCAGGCCTGAGTCCAGAGAGTCTCTGGGCTTCCAGACTGGAGGCGGGGGGGTGGGCAAGGCGGGAAGAACGGAGGGCTCACCCGCACAGCCAGCGCGAAGATGCAGCGTCGGCAGAACCAAGGTGTGAGCAGGGGCCGGTCGGCGCTGCCGGCTATGGGGATGTGGCACTGCTGGTGGTAGCCTAGGAGTGGGGCAAACGGGGCGGTGAGTCCGCACGAGGGAGCAGCGGCCCCGGGCTGGGGAGGGCGGCAGCGGCCCCAGGCTGGGGAGGGCGGCAGCGAGTGCTGGGAGCCGCGTGCCTGCCAGCTGCCAGGGTACTTACTGGCTGGCTCAGCAGCCAAGCTGGGGTCCAAGCAGGCCACTCAAAGCCAGCGTGGGCCCAGCGGGAAGCACGCAAGGTCTGACTTCAGCCTCTGTGCTCCATCTCTGTTACCCACCCTCTCCACCCCTGGGAGCTCCAAAGAGCCTAACTTCTCTCACTTTCTAGAAGCCCCAGCTCTCCCCCAGGATCACCTCCCTGGGCCCCCTTGTCACTGCCCCCTATTCCCAGAGACCGGCCCCCTTGTCTCTGCCCCGCCAAGAGGAAGAGGTAGCCAGCTGAGGCCCCGAGGGTCGAGGATCGGCACGGAGCGGTTCCCGAGCCCGCGGAGGACCCGCAGGTCTGGTCACACTCACCCAGGCCACACTTCCCACAGATGAGGATCTCGTTCAGGGGCCCTGACGTCTTCCCCAGGCAGATGCTGCACTTGGGCTCCTCCCCTGGGACACCAGCTGAAAGAAAGGAGCCCTGTGTGG
>SJYA01037349.1:0-11125 GCA_006410615.1 Neotragus moschatus | reverse complement strand
GGGGTGGCCAGCAGCTCGGCAGGCCCAGCAGGCCTCACGGCCCAGCTGGACTTGGCCTGGGTCTTCTCCCAGTGTCTTGGGGCTGGTTCGTCAGTGTCCCGTCTGCAGTGAACACGGCCACAAGCCCAGGTGCTCGGAGCAAGGCCTGGCTCCGGAGAGGCAGGAGGCCAGGGCCTTCTTCAAGTGTGTTTGACAAAGAGGCTTCTCTGCCCAGGGCTGGTGACTCACTGCTTTTCTGGGACACGGGTACTGTGTGTGTGTTGTGGGAGGGGGGTGTGGGATCCCTGAACCCGCCTGCTTGCCTTCCTTTCCTGTGGATATAAGCAAAGACCACCTAAAGGAGACAGGCTGTTTCTGCAAAGCCTGCTTCACAGGGAGTCTGCCACCCTCGCTGCATTTGACAGGGACTCAAGGCCACCCTCAAGGGAGGCAAGTTTATATTAAAAAAACGAACGAACAAAAAGAGCTTGACGTCTGAGAAAGGTACTATGCCATGTTAATAAAATAAAAAACAAATTATATGATCATCTCGATAGGAGTGGGAAGAGCATTTGACAAAACCTAACATTCTTTCATGATGAAAACACTCAACACGCTCAAAATAGAAAGGAACGTCTTCCCCTGGATCAGGGGTGTTTACAAATGACCACAGCTAACATCACAGCTAGTGGTAAAGTCTGAGCGTGTCCCCCGTGAGGTCAGGGGCAAGGGGAGGGCTCCACGTCCTGCCACTTCTCTCTCTCTCTCTCTTTTTCCATATATATATGTATATATTCTATTGAAATACAGCTGACTTACAGTGTTGTGTTACTTTCTGCTGCACAGTGAGTGATTCAGTGATACGTGTGTCGAATGTATGTTCACAGGAGATTGGATGTAGCTGCCTCTGCTCTACAAGTAGGAGNAGCTAACATCACAGCTAGTGGTAAAGTCTGAGCGTGTCCCCCGTGAGGTCAGGGGCAAGGGGAGGGCTCCATGTCCTGCCACTTCTCTCTCTCTCTCTCTCTTTTTCCATATATATATATGTATATATTCTATTGAAATACAGCTGACTTACAGTGTTGTGTTACTTTCTGCTGTACAGTGAGTGATTCAGTGATACGTGTGTTGAATGTATGTTCACAGGAGATTGGATGTAGCTGCCTCTGCTCTACAAGTAGGAGCGCGTGGTTGACCCATCTTGTACGTGACTGTTTGCGTCTGCTAAGCCCAGTCCTTGCCTCCCTGATCCACCTTCCCCTCGGTAACCGCAAGGCTGTGCTCCATGTTTGTGAGTCTCTGCGTTTTGTATGAGTTCATTTGTGGCACATCTTAGATTCCACGTGTAAGTGGGAACACGTGCTGTCTGTCTTTCTCTTTCTGACTCACTTCATCATCTCTGCGTCCATCCATGTTGCTGCAAACTCCTGCCACGTCTGTTCCGCACTGTCCTAGAAGCTCTGGCCACAGCATTTAAGCAAGATGAAGGGGTAAAAAGACACCCGTATGGGAAAGGAAGGCGTAACCTCTCTCTTTGCAGGTGACATGATGTCTTGTACGGAAAATCCTGAGAAATCCACATGCAGAAAGGTAAAACAATAAATAAATATGTTCAACCGTCGGCAGAATACAAGATCAATGTACAGGGACTTCCCTGCTGGTGCAGTAGTTAAGAATCGGCCTTGCAATGCAGAGGACATGGGTTCAGTCTCTGGTCGGGGAACTGAGTTCTGCATGCCGCAGAGCAGCTAGGCCTGCGTGCGGCAGCTCCCACGTCCCGCAGCCCACATCTAGAGAGTCTGTGTGCCCAAGGAAGGATCCCACGTGACGAGACGAAGACCCCGCTTGCAACAACTGAGACCCAACACAGCCAAAAACAGAGAGATCGATACACAAAAGTCAGTCGTATTGCTACACACTGCTGCCGCCGCCAAGTCGCTTCAGTCGCGTCGACCCTGTGCGACCCCATAGACAGCAGCCTATCAGGCTCCCCTGTCCCTAGGATTCTCCAGGCAAGAACACTGGAGTGGGCTGCCATTGCCTTCTCCTGCTATACACTAGCAATGGGCAATCCAAACGTGGAATTAAGAAGACAATCCCATGTGTAACAGCAGTAACAAAATACCAAGTAACAAATGTAGCAAAAGGAGCATAAGACTTTGTACGCTGAAAACTACAAGACTTTGCCGAAAGCAACTAAAGAAGGCCTGACCAGGTTCGAAGACAGCCAGTGCTCACGGACCCGAAGCTGCGGCAATATGGTTGCACTGCTCCCCCAGACTGATTTGCGGCTGCGATGGAACCCCCATCAAAACTCCAGCTGGCCTTTCACAGCCTGACCCCAACATTCTTGTGGGGATGCAAGGGCCCCCAAATAGCCGAAACAATCTTAAAAAAATAAGAAGAAAGCTGTTGGAGCCACATTCCTGACTCAAACTTACCGCAGAGGTACAGAGATCGAGTGTGGTGCTGGCCTAAGGACAGACAAGCGTGTCGGGGGAACGACACCGGGAGTCCAGAAATCAGCA
Source organism: Neotragus moschatus (assembly GCA_006410615.1). Classification (NCBI taxonomy): domain Eukaryota; kingdom Metazoa; phylum Chordata; class Mammalia; order Artiodactyla; family Bovidae; genus Neotragus; species Neotragus moschatus. Next base: position 8,618 of record SJYA01037349.1, on the reverse strand, counting down.
TCCGCATCCATGGCCACCCGGTTTCTACAAGGACACTCGGACGATTCGAGGAGGAGAAGAAGAATCGTCTTTCCACAACTGGTGCTGAGGCAGCTGGAAATCCAAAGGCAAAAGAATGCAGGGAGGGCCATACCTCACACCATACACAAACATCAGCTCAGAATGGTCATGGACCTCAGTGTAAGAGCTGAAGCTGCAAAACTCTTAGAGGAAAGCACAACTCTTCATGACCTTGAGTTAGACAATGATTTCGTATACACAACCCCAAAGCACACGCAAAATTAGAAAAAACAGTAGGCAGAGAGCTCCTTGGTGGTCTAGTGGTTAGGAGTCGATGCTTCCACGGCTATGGACTGGGTTCAGTCCCTGGCTGGGGAACTCAGATCCTGCAAGCCCTGGGGTGTGGCTGAAAGAAAAGAAAAAGGAAAAGATAGGTGAATTGGACTTGGTAAAAATTTTAAACTCTTGTGTATCAAACGGGAACTGTGTATTGAGATTATATGATTTCAAATCTACTCTTTTTTTTTCTTCAGATCTGCTTTTGACAACTTAAGTGACAATGTATCAATCCATTGATTATGCCAAAAACAAGTGTTTTTAGAAGTAAAGTTGTTTGGAGAGGAGGGATAAATTAGGAGGTTGAGATTAGCACACGCGCACACAACTATATACAAAATAGATAACCAGCAAGGACCTACTTATAGCACACGGAGCTCTACTGAGTACTCTGTATTAACCTGTATGGTAAGAGAATCTGAAAAAAAAAAAAAAAAATATATATATATATATATATATATATATGTAAAACCGATTCACTTTGCCGCATGCTCGAAACTAACACAACGCTGTTAATGAAACTCGCACCAGTATAACATAAAAATTAAAAACAAAGCAAGCAAGAAAGAAGTAACGTTGTTTTGATACAAGAATGGGATGTGTCAGGGTGTCATCGTATCTATCAGAGCTCAGCTGCTCAAAGGGCCCCTGGAGGCTTATCAATAAGGACACGTGAAAAAGCCACCGTGGTGCCCGGACATTAGGGCTGTAAGTACCAAGAGTCTGTGACAGGGGAGCCAGACTGCTGATGCAGGTCTCTGAAGCCCTTGGCTTGGTAAAGGTGACTCCTTCCTGAGAAATGGTGACGAGCGCTGCAGCTCTCTCGCCAAGGAGATCCAGCAGCAGTGCCACGGTTCCCCAGCAACGAGAGAGACTTTTATTTTCGCTCTGGCAGCTGGACATCTCTCTGGAGGAACCCAAATTTTATTCGAAAGGTACATCTCAGCTGAATTTCGACTTTATGCTTCTTACCGCCCTTTGGCTGGAACAGTGGAGTACTCTGTCATGTGTTTGGAGTGTGTTATTTCTTTACTGGCTTGTTAAGAGACATCGCCCTGTATGCTCATGATATTATTGTCACTCCCGCAGGAATGGTGCAGTGCTGGAGAATCCACCTGCCAAAGCAGGAGACGCGGGAAGCGTGAGTTCGATCCTGGGTTGGGAAGATCCCCTGGAGAAGGAAATGGCAACTCACTCCAGTCTTCTTGCCTGAGGATCTGGACAGAGGAGCGTGGCGGGCTGCAATCCACGGGGTCGTAAGTAGTCAGACAAGCATGGCATGGCAGTGAACCTGTGCTAAATAAAGCGCTGGCAGAGATAATCTCAGTCCCCGGGCGTGATCTGCCACCCCCTAACAAGACACCATCACCGAGAAAGTGGGGGAAGTGGGACACAGCCCAGGAGGTGGGGGATGGTGTTGACCCGTCTGATACCTGATGAGAAACTAGTATTCGCAAGATGTGAAGAGTGCGTAGCAACCGGAAAGGCAGACAACTCAACTCAGAAATGCACAGAGAATCTGAATAAACTGTTTTTGTTTGGACTGAGCAGCTTGTGGGATCTTAGTTCCCCAAACAAGGAGAGAACTCACACCCTCTGCAGTGAGAGTGTGAAGTCCTGACCACTGGACCGCCAGGGAATTCCCTGAATAAACATTTCCCAGAGAAGATGGGTCATGTGGCCAATAAGCACACGGAAAGATCTCAGCGTTGTCAGTCGTCAGGGAAATGCAAACCCAAACCACCGTGAGTCAGGACCTCACACCTGCTGGGACGGCCCCCACAGAAGAGACAGACAGCACCAAGTGCTTTCAAGGCCGCGGAGCAGCCGGAGCCCTCAGACACCGCGGCTGGGGATGTAAGACGAGGCAGCCCTCATGGAGAACAGTCTGGCAGTTCTTCAAAATGCCAGACAGAGTTCCCACGTGACCCAGCAAGGCCTCTTAGGAACACTCCCAAGAGAAACGAAACCACACGTCCATTCGAAGATGTGTCTGGCATTGTTCGGAACAGCTAAAGGGTGGAAGCAACTCGCGTGCCCACGGACGGGTGAACAGACACACAAGTGTGGACCAGCCGTGCCGTTCAGCCACACACAGGAAGGAAGTCGTGACCCAGGGCTCACGGTGGGTAACCCTGAGACCCTGATGCTGAGCACAAGAAACCCATCGCAGCCACGGGTTCGATGAGTCTGTTTATGGGTGATGTCCAGAATAGACTGTCAACCAAAAAAAAATATTTACCACCTAAAAGCTGAGAGTTGTGTTCTATTCTGTATTTGTAAGACCTTCAAGCCCAGGAGATGGGGAGACAGTGTCCCCAGTGACCCTGAGAGGAGGCGAGGGGAGGACCATCTTTTAGGAAAGGTTCATAACGAGGGCAGGTGGCACGCGTGGGCCCGCTTCTTGGGGTGCTAAAATGTTACACTAGGTAGCACAGCTCCGTGGGTATATAAAGACCCCTGAACTGTGTGTTTTACATCAGTGGATTTGACGGTACACAAACTGCATCTCAATAAAGCTGAAAAATGTGAGAACTGATCCATAAAGGAGGCGTCAGTTCAGTCGCTCGGTCGTGTCCGACGCTGCGACCCCACGGACTGCAGCCCGCCAGGCCTCCCTGTCCGTCACCAGCTCCCGGAGTTCACTCAGACTCACGTCCACTGAGTCAGTGATGCCATCCAGCCGTTACCGAAGAACTGACGTTTTCTGACTGTGGTGCGGGAGAAGACTCTGGAGAGTCCCTTGGACCGCAAGGAGATCAGGCCGGTCAGTCCTAAAGGAGATCAACCCCGGATACTCACTATGGACATGGGGCTCACAGGCCGAGGCGTCTGGTTACTGCTGGGCCGCAGGAGCCCTGACGGGGTGGACATCTTAGCCCAGAGAAGCTGGAGGAGGTCCCGCCTTGGGGAGAAGCACAGAGAGGGTCTGTGTCCGGTTTGGGGGCTGGGGGCTCAGGCGGAGGGAGGCGGGGCCGCTTAAACTTGTCCCTGACCTCCCAAGCCCTCAGCTGGAGGCTCCTGGGGCTTTCCCCCCAGTCCAGTCTCTGGTGCCATCGTCTCCTTCACGTCGGTGAGATCGGACGCAGAGGGGAAGCTGAGGCCCGGCTGCCCAGCTGAGACCCCAAGCGGGCACGGGCGGTACCCACCTCACTGTCCACCGCTCGCTCCTGCTCGCGTGGGGAGGGGGCTTGGAATCACAACGGGTCCACTGGGAGTGCGAAATGCGGTAGCAGGGGGTGCTCTCCACCCTGAGACTGGGAGCACCCAGGCCCCAGGGGCCCCGTCTGGTGGGCGCAGCAGAGTGGGGTCTGAGACGCACCCTGAGGCGCTTCCCGTTGACAAGCTGGTGGGCCTGTCCAGAGGAGGCCCAGAGGCCCCCAAGCAGCCCGCTGTGATGAGGAGGGCTGTGCTGGCGGAGACCTGGGCTGGGGAGTAGGGGCAGGGCCCTCAGGACCCAAAGCTTGGTGGTGGGGGTGGGGGGGTTAACACGGCTTCCACTCTTAAGATTAAGGAAAATGAGTAGCAGTCAATGATGCCTACCGAAGGACTCAGCTCTGGCTTCTAAATCAATACTAAATAATCAAATAAACTGGGAGAGAAAATTTAAAATCAAGACCAGCAGAAAGAGGTGGGAGGGCAGCAGTGGATGTGGGAGGGACAGGGGCATGTCTGGGACCTCAAGGCAGCGGGGCTCCGTGAGGACCTGGAGGAGGGCGGGATGCTCCCCGTGTTCGGATGGCTCGGGGGTGACTTGGGCTGGATTCAAGGCAAGCAGGGGTCCTCAGGGGCCCAGGTGGGTGGTGAGGAAGAGGCAGTGAAGGCCAATGGGGGGCAGGCCAGGAGGCTGGCAGGAGGGGCGCCGAGGCCCTTGGCTGCCCTGTGGGGATGGAGAGGCCGTTTTCTGAGGGGAGCAGGGTGCAGGACGGGACCTGGGTCTGGGGGCTCGGGTTCTGACCGGTCCTCAGCACTGGGGTGAGGCGAGGCTGCCCTGCCGTCTGTCCTTCCAGCTCCCCGGAGCGCGTCATTGTGGGGAGGCGGGGCTGGGGGCGCCCCCCGGCGCCTCATCCGTGCCTCCCCCCGTTCCGCACTGGGTGCCCGGCCTCAGGTGCTGTGCTGGGCTGATGGCAGGGCCTGGGTGCAGCCAGCTGGCCTTGGACCTGAAACAGCAGGCTGAGGCCAGGCAGGTGGGTGTGAGTCCCGCAGCCTGTCCCCAGGGGGTCCCCCCGGGGGCTNAAAAAAAAAAAAAAAATATATATATATATATATATATATATATGTAAAACCGATTCACTTTGCCGCATGCTCGAAACTAACACAACGCTGTTAATGAAACTCGCACCAGTATAACATAAAAATTAAAAACAAAGCAAGCAAGAAAGAAGTAACGTTGTTTTGATACAAGAATGGGATGTGTCAGGGTGTCATCGTATCTATCAGAGCTCAGCTGCTCAAAGGGCCCCTGGAGGCTTATCAATAAGGACACGTGAAAAAGCCACCGTGGTGCCCGGACATTAGGGCTGTAAGTACCAAGAGTCTGTGACAGGGGAGCCAGACTGCTGATGCAGGTCTCTGAAGCCCTTGGCTTGGTAAAGGTGACTCCTTCCTGAGAAATGGTGACGAGCGCTGCAGCTCTCTCGCCAAGGAGATCCAGCAGCAGTGCCACGGTTCCCCAGCAACGAGAGAGACTTTTATTTTCGCTCTGGCAGCTGGACATCTCTCTGGAGGAACCCAAATTTTATTCGAAAGGTACATCTCAGCTGAATTTCGACTTTATGCTTCTTACCGCCCTTTGGCTGGAACAGTGGAGTACTCTGTCATGTGTTTGGAGTGTGTTATTTCTTTACTGGCTTGTTAAGAGACATCGCCCTGTATGCTCATGATATTATTGTCACTCCCGCAGGAATGGTGCAGTGCTGGAGAATCCACCTGCCAAAGCAGGAGACGCGGGAAGCGTGAGTTCGATCCTGGGTTGGGAAGATCCCCTGGAGAAGGAAATGGCAACTCACTCCAGTCTTCTTGCCTGAGGATCTGGACAGAGGAGCGTGGCGGGCTGCAATCCACGGGGTCGTAAGTAGTCAGACAAGCATGGCATGGCAGTGAACCTGTGCTAAATAAAGCGCTGGCAGAGATAATCTCAGTCCCCGGGCGTGATCTGCCACCCCCTAACAAGACACCATCACCGAGAAAGTGGGGGAAGTGGGACACAGCCCAGGAGGTGGGGGATGGTGTTGACCCGTCTGATACCTGATGAGAAACTAGTATTCGCAAGATGTGAAGAGTGCGTAGCAACCGGAAAGGCAGACAACTCAACTCAGAAATGCACAGAGAATCTGAATAAACTGTTTTTGTTTGGACTGAGCAGCTTGTGGGATCTTAGTTCCCCAAACAAGGAGAGAACTCACACCCTCTGCAGTGAGAGTGTGAAGTCCTGACCACTGGACCGCCAGGGAATTCCCTGAATAAACATTTCCCAGAGAAGATGGGTCATGTGGCCAATAAGCACACGGAAAGATCTCAGCGTTGTCAGTCGTCAGGGAAATGCAAACCCAAACCACCGTGAGTCAGGACCTCACACCTGCTGGGACGGCCCCCACAGAAGAGACAGACAGCACCAAGTGCTTTCAAGGCCGCGGAGCAGCCGGAGCCCTCAGACACCGCGGCTGGGGATGTAAGACGAGGCAGCCCTCATGGAGAACAGTCTGGCAGTTCTTCAAAATGCCAGACAGAGTTCCCACGTGACCCAGCAAGGCCTCTTAGGAACACTCCCAAGAGAAACGAAACCACACGTCCATTCGAAGATGTGTCTGGCATTGTTCGGAACAGCTAAAGGGTGGAAGCAACTCGCGTGCCCACGGACGGGTGAACAGACACACAAGTGTGGACCAGCCGTGCCGTTCAGCCACACACAGGAAGGAAGTCGTGACCCAGGGCTCACGGTGGGTAACCCTGAGACCCTGATGCTGAGCACAAGAAACCCATCGCAGCCACGGGTTCGATGAGTCTGTTTATGGGTGATGTCCAGAATAGACTGTCAACCAAAAAAAAATATTTACCACCTAAAAGCTGAGAGTTGTGTTCTATTCTGTATTTGTAAGACCTTCAAGCCCAGGAGATGGGGAGACAGTGTCCCCAGTGACCCTGAGAGGAGGCGAGGGGAGGACCATCTTTTAGGAAAGGTTCATAACGAGGGCAGGTGGCACGCGTGGGCCCGCTTCTTGGGGTGCTAAAATGTTACACTAGGTAGCACAGCTCCGTGGGTATATAAAGACCCCTGAACTGTGTGTTTTACATCAGTGGATTTGACGGTACACAAACTGCATCTCAATAAAGCTGAAAAATGTGAGAACTGATCCATAAAGGAGGCGTCAGTTCAGTCGCTCGGTCGTGTCCGACGCTGCGACCCCACGGACTGCAGCCCGCCAGGCCTCCCTGTCCGTCACCAGCTCCCGGAGTTCACTCAGACTCACGTCCACTGAGTCAGTGATGCCATCCAGCCGTTACCGAAGAACTGACGTTTTCTGACTGTGGTGCGGGAGAAGACTCTGGAGAGTCCCTTGGACCGCAAGGAGATCAGGCCGGTCAGTCCTAAAGGAGATCAACCCCGGATACTCACTATGGACATGGGGCTCACAGGCCGAGGCGTCTGGTTACTGCTGGGCCGCAGGAGCCCTGACGGGGTGGACATCTTAGCCCAGAGAAGCTGGAGGAGGTCCCGCCTTGGGGAGAAGCACAGAGAGGGTCTGTGTCCGGTTTGGGGGCTGGGGGCTCAGGCGGAGGGAGGCGGGGCCGCTTAAACTTGTCCCTGACCTCCCAAGCCCTCAGCTGGAGGCTCCTGGGGCTTTCCCCCCAGTCCAGTCTCTGGTGCCATCGTCTCCTTCACGTCGGTGAGATCGGACGCAGAGGGGAAGCTGAGGCCCGGCTGCCCAGCTGAGACCCCAAGCGGGCACGGGCGGTACCCACCTCACTGTCCACCGCTCGCTCCTGCTCGCGTGGGGAGGGGGCTTGGAATCACAACGGGTCCACTGGGAGTGCGAAATGCGGTAGCAGGGGGTGCTCTCCACCCTGAGACTGGGAGCACCCAGGCCCCAGGGGCCCCGTCTGGTGGGCGCAGCAGAGTGGGGTCTGAGACGCACCCTGAGGCGCTTCCCGTTGACAAGCTGGTGGGCCTGTCCAGAGGAGGCCCAGAGGCCCCCAAGCAGCCCGCTGTGATGAGGAGGGCTGTGCTGGCGGAGACCTGGGCTGGGGAGTAGGGGCAGGGCCCTCAGGACCCAAAGCTTGGTGGTGGGGGTGGGGGGGTTAACACGGCTTCCACTCTTAAGATTAAGGAAAATGAGTAGCAGTCAATGATGCCTACCGAAGGACTCAGCTCTGGCTTCTAAATCAATACTAAATAATCAAATAAACTGGGAGAGAAAATTTAAAATCAAGACCAGCAGAAAGAGGTGGGAGGGCAGCAGTGGATGTGGGAGGGACAGGGGCATGTCTGGGACCTCAAGGCAGCGGGGCTCCGTGAGGACCTGGAGGAGGGCGGGATGCTCCCCGTGTTCGGATGGCTCGGGGGTGACTTGGGCTGGATTCAAGGCAAGCAGGGGTCCTCAGGGGCCCAGGTGGGTGGTGAGGAAGAGGCAGTGAAGGCCAATGGGGGGCAGGCCAGGAGGCTGGCAGGAGGGGCGCCGAGGCCCTTGGCTGCCCTGTGGGGATGGAGAGGCCGTTTTCTGAGGGGAGCAGGGTGCAGGACGGGACCTGGGTCTGGGGGCTCGGGTTCTGACCGGTCCTCAGCACTGGGGTGAGGCGAGGCTGCCCTGCCGTCTGTCCTTCCAGCTCCCCGGAGCGCGTCATTGTGGGGAGGCGGGGCTGGGGGCGCCCCCCGGCGCCTCATCCGTGCCTCCCCCCGTTCCGCACTGGGTGCCCGGCCTCAGGTGCTGTGCTGGGCTGATGGCAGGGCCTGGGTGCAGCCAGCTGGCCTTGGACCTGAAACAGCAGGCTGAGGCCAGGCAGGTGGGTGTGAGTCCCGCAGCCTGTCCCCAGGGGGTCCCCCCGGGGGCTGGTCCCTTCCACCACTTGGGCCATGTCTTGATACGAGCTCCCGCTCGGCACTGGGGCCTGGCCTGCAGTCCCTGCTCTCACTGGCCGTGGGGGTCTGCACAGCACGCGGGCCCAGTGAGGCTGAGCTGAAACTGGCCCCGGGCACAGGGCCTCTGGCTTCCGGACTCTGCCCTGCTCGGCCACCCTGCTGGGCGCCTTGCGTCTCTCCGGGGCCTCCCCCTCCCTTGCTGATC
>SJYA01037347.1:0-10616 GCA_006410615.1 Neotragus moschatus | reverse complement strand
AGTGCTATTTACAATAACTGGAACATGGAAGCAACCTAGATGTCTGTCGACAGATGAATGGACAAAGAAGTTGTGGTATATATACACAGTGGAATATTACTCAGCCATAAAAAGGAATGCATTTGAGTCAGTTCTAAGGCGGTGGATGAACCTAGAACCTATTATACAGAGTGAAGTGAGTCAGAAAGAAAAAGATAAATATATTCTAACACATATATATGGAATCTAGAAAAACTGAACTGAAGAATTCATTTACAGGGCAACAACAGAGAAACAGACATAGAGAATAGACTTATGGACATGGGGAGAGGGGAGGGGAGGATGAGATGTATGGAAAGAGTAACACGGAAACTTACATTACCATATGTAAAATAGATAGCAAACAGGAATTTGCTGTATGTCTCAGGAAACTGAAACAAGGGTTCTGTATCGACCTAGAGGGGTGGGATGGGGAGGGAGGTTCAAAAGAGAGGGGGTATATGCATACCTGTGGCTGATTCCAAAGAAGGAAATGGCACCCCACTCCAGTACCCTTGCCTGGAAAATCCCATGGATGGAGAAGCCTGGTAGGCTGCAGTCCATGGGGTCNGACCTAGAGGGGTGGGATGGGGAGGGAGGTTCAAAAGAGAGGGGGTATATGCATACCTGTGGCTGATTCCAAAGAAGGAAATGGCACCCCACTCCAGTACCCTTGCCTGGAAAATCCCATGGATGGAGAAGCCTGGTAGGCTGCAGTCCATGGGGTCGCTAAGAGTCAGACATGACTGAGCAACTTCACTTTCGCTTTTCAGTTTCATGCATTGGAGAAGGAAATGGCAACCTATTCCAGTGTTCTTGCCTGGAGAATCCTAGAGACAGTGGGCCCCTGTCTATGGGGTCGCACAGAGTCAGCCACAACTGAAGCGACTTAGCAGCAGCAGCAGCAGTGGCTGATTCATGTTGAGGTTTGACCGAAGACAAAATTCTGTAAAGCAATTATCCTTCAATAAAAAACACATTAATTAAAAAAAGAGAAGAAAGGATATGCTTATTTCTAAAAACTTACACCTTTACCACAGGACTGGAAAGGAATTTAAGCTCTCTAGTGAGCCATGATTTGGAGATGTGTATGTATATATATATTATATATATATATATATACACCACATATATATACATTATATATATTATATATATATAATATAGTATATATATGTGGTGTATATATATATGGTGTGTATATATATATATATGATGTGTATATATATATCAATATCATATATATGATATATATGTGATATACATTATATATAATAAAGGAACAATGAATAAACGATAGGAATATCATTTATATTGTATATTCCTATCATTTACTCACTGTTCCTTTATTGGTTATGACAGAAATGGAATGAGGAAAATATTTCATTTAGAGCATTGGAAGGAACCATATATTTTTGGGTACAATGGAAGTTTTCAGGCAGAAAGATATATTTACACCAAATAATCCTTCACCCCAACAATAAACCCTTCTACATACAGACACTAAACCACAGACCTCAATAATTAAACGGACACTATGAAAAAATATTTTGCATAGGAATAATCTGACATAAATTTCCGTTGCATCATACTTAAGGTCCTATCTGACTCTAAGTCTTATTATGTCAAGCTCTGTATTGAAATTGCTGTTTCATATAGATATCAATTAGAGACGTGCATCTGATGCTCCACTCTCTCAGTAACTCCTGCAGAGAATCTGACACTGATCTAAATAGAGAATAGTACCCTGAGGAGTGTAAAATCAGATGACCAGTTATGAAACATACATCTGTTCATGTCTAAATTTCCAGAAAGAGAAATTATGGTAGTGATGTTCCAAGGTATGATGAATTAAAACAGTAACAATTTATTGATTCATATTTTATTCTCCTATGAAATTATATAATTGGTTTGGTTACCGAGTTAGATTTTACATAGAAGTAGCACAAACTATGTTTATTCTTTTAATAAAATAAAAAAAAAAATTTACTCAGTGCAAAGCATTTCATTTCAGAAGAATTTATTCTTAAAATTGTGTGAAGGCTCATGAGATAAATGGGAATTTACATATGTTTCACACAAGGTTTGAACCAATTTGAGAGAGCAGAAAAATAACAAAAGAAAAAACTTAGATGACAGAGAAAAGTTAATAAAGGATGTCTTTAAAATTGTAGAAAGAAGTGCAATTGAAGAAATGGAAATACCAGGTAATAAAAAGAGGAAGCAGTTGCTATTACCATAATCTAAACAAAGAATCTTGCTATCTGACTCTGAGACTTTAAGCCCTGCTATCATTCTTCAGCCCGAGGTAAATGGACCTTTTCTGAAAGTTTCCATCTCAAAGAATCTTTTTAGAGCCCTTTTTATGTCTTTGTTTCTCAGACTGTAGATGAAGGGTTCAGCATGGGTGTGACCATAGTGTACATCACCGATAGATACTATAGCACTTGTGTGTGAGCTGTGGGTGGCAGTGAAGCTAAGATAAACTCCTAAGGCTGAACAATAAAATAAGGAGACAACAGAGAGGTGAGATGCACAGGTGGAGAATGCTTTATACTGTCCCTGAGCAGATGAGATTCCACAGATAGAGGACACTATCTTAGAGGAGTAAAGGATACCAGCCAGGGGAACACCCCTGAGAATTACCGATCCAAATGACACCACCATGTTATTGAGAAAGGGGTCAGAACAGGCCAGTTGGATGAGCCATGTGATTTCACAGAAAAAGTGGTGGATTTCCAAGTCTGAACAGAAAGACAATCGCAAAATCATTAAACTCTGTAACAAGGAATACATAGAAGTCAACACCCAGGACAGCAGCACTAGCAGTCCACAGAGCCAGGGGCTCATGACGACTGTGTAGTGCAGGGGGTGACAGATGGCCACGTACCGGTCATAGGCCATCACGGTCAGGAGGAGGTCATCTAATCCTGCAAAGAGTAAGTAAAAATACACCTGGACGATGCAGCCTTCATAGGTGACGACTTTCCTCTGTGTCTGAGTGCTTTGCAGCATCTTTGGGATAGTGGTGGAGGTTAAGCAGATGTCTAAAAAGGACAGGTTGGAGAGGAAGAAGTACATGGGAATGTGGAGGTGGGAGTCTGAGCTGACAGCCAGGATGATGAGCAGGTTTCCAACAGTAATCAGGTACATGGAGAGGAAAAGCCCAAAGATGAGGGGCTGCAATTCTGGTCCCTCTGAAAGTCCCAGAAGAAGAAATTCTAAGATTTGTGTTTTGTTCCCTAGCTCTATGTGATGACGGTGACTATCGAGAAAAAAGAAAATAGCGTGAAGAATTTTAACCCAAATAGACAAACTCACATCACTGAAACACTATAATCTCAATTTTGTTGGCATAAAACTGATGTTAATATGTTGTATGTAGATAAATTCTCCATGAGGTTATACTCCATTTCACTTCTGAATAGAAATTTTTGTCCCATTCTCAGTATATTTCCAAATGATTCATGTGTTTACAGTTTTAATGAGAAATTCTTTCATTCATTTGAGATACATATTGAAAGCAAACTTGTCCCAAACCATACAGAGAATAAGTAGAGGTGCCTAAACACAAATCTCTCACAATCCAAGGATGGTGAAAGATGATATTTAAATAAAAATATACTATGTTAGAAGGTGACAGGTGTTGTGAAGAAAACAAAAACATGTATAAAGGAGAGAATAGTAGGTGGCATTATTTTATACCAAGGTGCAAAGGCTGCAGACAAGGGGTTCTTTGAAGAGATGTCAAGGAAGAGAGAGAAGTACCTAGTGAGATACCAGGAGAAGTGTGTGTCTGGCAGAGGGAACTGCCACTGCAAAGGACTTGAGGAAGATGCCGGTTCCACATGTTCAAAAGCAAACCTGAAAGCCAGAGGGGTAGAGGAATAATAAAAAAAGGGAGTGATTAGAGATGGTGTCAGGGATGCTGAGGAACAAGGTGGCCTCCCAGCTAGAGCTGACACTTCAGTCCACAGAGAATCCCTCCTTTCACGTTGTTCCCAGCATGTTATGGTTTTAGTTGCAAAGGCTTCCTCTGAATTAAAGCAGATCCTAGTCTCAGTACTGTCTTTGATTGAGTTCTGGCCTCTGTCACCTTACTATGTCACCTTAATGTATGAGTCCCAGTGCCTGTGCTTTAAGACCTGCTCCCACTCTACAATGCACAGACACACCGTGGCTTCTGGGCTGTGTTTCTGTCATGAATTTCTCAACCAGACCCACCCTCCTTAGGCCAGGGGTGGTAATCACAAGAACTAGTCAGATCAGATTAATTTTCTCCTAAACAATGTTTAAATGGCACCCATAAATTCCAGATCATAAACTTCTGGGGGAATAATAAAGTTGGGGTTCTTTTTAGCTGCAGTTAATTTCTGCCCTGTATTTAAAGAAACATGAAATGTGAGGGCGAAATAAAATGAAGGGAAAATATCTAAGAAACTCAAATCATCCCCAAAACAATTTGATTAAGAAAAGCTTCCTTGAATTAGCAACCTTCCAACTTCGGCTATATCTCTTTGATGCCCAGGAAAAACCAGAAAGAAACATATCTTAGTATGATGTGAAAAACCATACAGATTTAATACCCCAAGAGAAAAATAAGTAAAGCTCACAAACTCAGCAATTCAAAAATAAAAACATAGAAAATATGACAAAAGTTATGTATGTGTTATATGAGACAGTAGAAGATNCCAGGGGCTCATGACGACTGTGTAGTGCAGGGGGTGACAGATGGCCACGTACCGGTCATAGGCCATCACGGTCAGGAGGAGGTCATCTAATCCTGCAAAGAGTAAGTAAAAATACACCTGGACGATGCAGCCTTCATAGGTGACGACTTTCCTCTGTGTCTGAGTGCTTTGCAGCATCTTTGGGATAGTGGTGGAGGTTAAGCAGATGTCTAAAAAGGACAGGTTGGAGAGGAAGAAGTACATGGGAATGTGGAGGTGGGAGTCTGAGCTGACAGCCAGGATGATGAGCAGGTTTCCAACAGTAATCAGGTACATGGAGAGGAAAAGCCCAAAGATGAGGGGCTGCAATTCTGGTCCCTCTGAAAGTCCCAGAAGAAGAAATTCTAAGATTTGTGTTTTGTTCCCTAGCTCTATGTGATGACGGTGACTATCGAGAAAAAAGAAAATAGCGTGAAGAATTTTAACCCAAATAGACAAACTCACATCACTGAAACACTATAATCTCAATTTTGTTGGCATAAAACTGATGTTAATATGTTGTATGTAGATAAATTCTCCATGAGGTTATACTCCATTTCACTTCTGAATAGAAATTTTTGTCCCATTCTCAGTATATTTCCAAATGATTCATGTGTTTACAGTTTTAATGAGAAATTCTTTCATTCATTTGAGATACATATTGAAAGCAAACTTGTCCCAAACCATACAGAGAATAAGTAGAGGTGCCTAAACACAAATCTCTCACAATCCAAGGATGGTGAAAGATGATATTTAAATAAAAATATACTATGTTAGAAGGTGACAGGTGTTGTGAAGAAAACAAAAACATGTATAAAGGAGAGAATAGTAGGTGGCATTATTTTATACCAAGGTGCAAAGGCTGCAGACAAGGGGTTCTTTGAAGAGATGTCAAGGAAGAGAGAGAAGTACCTAGTGAGATACCAGGAGAAGTGTGTGTCTGGCAGAGGGAACTGCCACTGCAAAGGACTTGAGGAAGATGCCGGTTCCACATGTTCAAAAGCAAACCTGAAAGCCAGAGGGGTAGAGGAATAATAAAAAAAGGGAGTGATTAGAGATGGTGTCAGGGATGCTGAGGAACAAGGTGGCCTCCCAGCTAGAGCTGACACTTCAGTCCACAGAGAATCCCTCCTTTCACGTTGTTCCCAGCATGTTATGGTTTTAGTTGCAAAGGCTTCCTCTGAATTAAAGCAGATCCTAGTCTCAGTACTGTCTTTGATTGAGTTCTGGCCTCTGTCACCTTACTATGTCACCTTAATGTATGAGTCCCAGTGCCTGTGCTTTAAGACCTGCTCCCACTCTACAATGCACAGACACACCGTGGCTTCTGGGCTGTGTTTCTGTCATGAATTTCTCAACCAGACCCACCCTCCTTAGGCCAGGGGTGGTAATCACAAGAACTAGTCAGATCAGATTAATTTTCTCCTAAACAATGTTTAAATGGCACCCATAAATTCCAGATCATAAACTTCTGGGGGAATAATAAAGTTGGGGTTCTTTTTAGCTGCAGTTAATTTCTGCCCTGTATTTAAAGAAACATGAAATGTGAGGGCGAAATAAAATGAAGGGAAAATATCTAAGAAACTCAAATCATCCCCAAAACAATTTGATTAAGAAAAGCTTCCTTGAATTAGCAACCTTCCAACTTCGGCTATATCTCTTTGATGCCCAGGAAAAACCAGAAAGAAACATATCTTAGTATGATGTGAAAAACCATACAGATTTAATACCCCAAGAGAAAAATAAGTAAAGCTCACAAACTCAGCAATTCAAAAATAAAAACATAGAAAATATGACAAAAGTTATGTATGTGTTATATGAGACAGTAGAAGATATCTTTCCTGTGCTTTTCTATATAGTTTGATCTTTTTTGTGCATTCTGATATTGAATGAGGCAAGCCTGTCTGTTTTCTTATAGGTCATAATTTGTTTATTACTCTTGGGCTTAATGTTTTCAGTTTTTTAATTAATCCAGTGGGCACACTTCAATTCTAGTTCTGGTCTTTGTCCAACAGGCAAAGGCCTTTCCAGACCAAACTCTATAAAACTTGAGCAGGTAATGAAAATTCTTTCTCTTATTCTGGATGAATTTCTTTACATGAGTTAAACCTGAGGACACTATATTTTATGTCAGTGTACTGTGACATTGTCATTATATTGCAAGAAACTAATCATCAAAAACTTAAATTGCGTTGTTCAATTCTTGTTTTCCCAAGTCTGTGGATATATTTGCATTTATTTAAAAAACACACTTAAGAAAATGAGAAATTATGAAATGACAAAATATGGCTAAAATATGAAATCAGTTGAAAGTATGATTTCTTATAATTGTATTAAAGAAAACTGAATGGAACAGCAAAAGCTGACTGAAACTTGACATACACTAGGGGTGAAAGTGAGATTGCTCAGCCGTGTCTGACTCTTTGCGACCCCATGGTATATAGCCTACCAGGCTTCTCCATCCATGGGATTTTCCAGGCAAGAATGCTGGAGTGAGTTGCCATTTCCTTCTCCAGGGCATCTTCCCAACACAGGAGGGAATTGAATCTGAGTCTCCTGTATTGTAGGCAGATGCTTTAGTGCCTGAGCCACCAGGGAATTAATAGGAGTAATAAAACATTTATGACATGAATAAATAATCAATTTGGAAAAGGCCTCAACTCAAGAGAACATAACATACAATGACCCAAAAGTTTCTGGCAAATAGCAGATGCTTTGTTATAATGTTTTGAATGATGAGGAATTAAGTCCCTTTATATATGAACACTATCCTATGGGACAGTTGTATTCAATTTGGTTGGAAAAGGCAGGATTGTTGAACAAAAGCTGGAATAAATGACCATCTATCTAGGAGGAAATTAAGTAGTTCCTTATCTGATGCATCATTTTAAAAGGGAATAAAGACCCCAGTGTAAAATTAAGCAGTCCACTTTAGACAAATATATAAAAAACTACATTGGAACTTCATTTCTACTGATATCAGAAACACGGATAGTTTTAAAATCTGGATTTTTCAGTCTCTGCACTGTTGGACATTCTCTGCTGGATCTTTCTCTAGGGTGGAGTCTGTCCTGTAAATTGCAGGATGTTTAGAAACATCATTGCCCACCACTTACCACTCATTAATGTGACAGCAAATACTGTCCACAAATATTTCTTAAACAATCGTGGGAGACACCCTTAGTGGAGAAATGCCATATTAAATTAAGAATCTCAAAATGTTTTTCCAGCAGTGATATAATAGTTACTTATTGATAAATAATGTTATAGACTCCCAAGTGTGTGAGCCACACCATGTAATATACAGATATTAAAATAATGAACCCACCATTGTACTGGTTGATTGGAAGCAAGTCCCTGAGGTATTATTGAGAAAGAAACAAAAGAGGGACAAACTGTAGAAAATGTTAAACATGATGATGGTTTGCCACTAAAATATAAAAACCATTTATGATGTATTCAGGATTATATTGATGCATTGTGTAAAAGTATGTAAGTATGTATAAGAACACATTTTAGAAAGAGATTTTTCAAAACCTAAGAACTTATGGAACAAAATATATTGGTGAGAGTGCAATTATGTTAAGGATACTGTTTCCTGGGCAATGTGCTATGTGCTAAATCACTTCAGTGGCATCTGACTCCATGCAACCCTATAGACCATAGCCTGCCAGTAGCCTCCATCTGTCCATGGGATTCTCCAGGCAAGTCCTCCAGGGTATCTTTCCAACCCCAAGATCGAAACTGCATCTCTTAATTCTCCTGCTTTGATAGACAGGTTCTTTACCCTAGCACCATGATAATAAACTGAAAATAAAATTGAATGAAAACCTACAACTAACTAATAAAAAGACACAAAAGAGTAAAAATTTAGCAATATTAACATGGATCACTAATTAAAGATCAAATTGCCAAAGATTTGGAAGTGAAGCAATATAACAAAAGAACATTTACAATGTGAGGAAAGAGCAATATTTAAGTTATAATTTTATCTTATATGTAGAGAGAGGAATTAAAATATGGCTATAGAATGTAAGCTAAATAGTAAAGAATTATGGTCAGAGGTGATGCAACTTTTAGGAAAAGGTTTAATCAGAAAGCCAAAAGGAATAAAAATAAAAACAGATGAGAAACTCTTAATAGAAGTAAATATGTATAAGAAGTTATTTATCAGCACTGAAGGTGCTAAAGAACCCCCACTTTCCTTTCTGCCTTACATCAAGAGTTAACACTTTAGGAATATTAAAGTGACAACTAAAATATTACGGTAAGAAAAATAACAATAAAGAGCAATGAGTGGTATGTACTATGCAGCATGGCGACTATAGTTCATAACACATTTTTTAGAATAATTGTAAGTTGCTAAGAGACAGTATATCCTAAAAACTCTCCCCACAAGAAATAAATTGTAACTGTGTGGTGACATGTTAAGGAGATTTACTGTGGTGATCATTTAGCAAGATAAACAAATATTGAACCATTATGCTGTGCACCTGTAATGCATATATTGTCAAAGGTCAGTTACACCCAAATTCTTCTGGGAAAGCAATGGAGAGAATGTTGGCAGATTTGACCAACAAAACTTATCAATTCTTATACAATCCCACAAATACATCTATGCATATATAAAAGAGCTAAATCACAAATTTAAGTTTTTTGTTAAGAAATAATCCTTCCTATCAAATAATGCAATTTAAAAAAGGAATAACAACATCTGATACCACTGTATAAAGCAAAATAGTTATAGAGACTTTTTTTTTTAATAAAGAAGCACTGCATGGCTCACAAATCCATAGATCTATTTAGCCTCACAGATAATAAAATAGTTGCAAAGTAAAGCTAACTAGCATACATCCTTACACTTATATAACTAAGTTTTTTGTTTCTCTTAAGTGAACACAAAAAAACAAGAGAAGATACTGTAATGTGTGTGTTTCCTACACAGCTATTGAAAGTGTGTATTTGCAAATAGTCCTCGGTTTAGATCTTTCTCCTCTATGTGGAGGCACAGTCTAATATGCCCCATCTTACAATAAAAGGAAATGCCCTCACCTCACTGACTGCCCCTCTACAAATAATACCCTATTTGTCTACTCCTGTTAATTAAGAAGAACCTTGGACTCATGGTTCCAGTTTTACTGGATGCAGTTTATTCCTCCTATTCGTTCTTCTGTTGGGCTTCCACTAGCATGATTTAATTGTTAACACTGACAGTCTCATTTTCGAGTTCACTGTTCCTTTTCAGCATCATAAATAAATGCATCTTCAGGAAACCCAGCAGGCAACCATGGTGACCTCTGCCTCAGGGCTATGCTAGATTGATCCTCAGGTGATCAGATCCAACCTTCTGATCCTCTTCTGCAGTGTCTGTGGAGCTCTCAGACTCACCTGTTTGGGAGGTTTGTCTCACTTTGTCTAGGATATTTCCCTGTGAAAGTCAAAGTTCCCCCATAAGTAGCTGGAGATGCAGACTCATGTCCTGTCTCTGTACAGGACAGCTAAGATGATCAAGCACTGGTCTTCCATCCAGATGTAGGCCCACAAAAGGAATGAACACATACTGTCCAACCAAAGAGGAACAGGCTGAGGGACTGCAGCAGAGGAGATATTTACATCTTCCGTGTCAGCTCATTAGACATGTTTTCCCTTTTTTTCTCCACCCTTTAAGTTTGTTATTGTCCCTGGTGACACTAGTCTAGACAGAATGCATTTTTTTCTTCTGATTCTCTGTTCGTAAGAGACTTCATTATAAGTTAGGTAAATTCACTGTCCTCACTCGTTTACCTTTACTTCTCCTGCTTCCAAAGCTCTAAGGCTCCCGACACCTCATCACATCCCTGAGTTCAAGTTTTCTCAAAAGTGTAATACTGACAATTGGTTTTGACTAGG
>SJYA01037343.1:0-11178 GCA_006410615.1 Neotragus moschatus | reverse complement strand
CTCGTCTGGGCCGCGCTTAGTGAGCTGGCGGCTCGCAGCCGCCTGCGCTTATTAGTGAGCCAGCTTTTATTTTTTTAAAGATTTTTCTGGTGTGGACCATTCTTAAAGTCTTTATTGAATTTGTTACAACCTTGCTTCTGTTTTACCTTTTGGTTGTTTGGCCATGAGGCATATGGGATCATCTTAGCTCCCTGACCAGCGGTCAAACCCGCATACCTGGCCAGCGGTCGAACCCGCATCCCTGGCATTGGAAGGCAAAGTTTTAATCATTCGACCACCACGGAAGTCCCAGCAGCTTTTTAGATCATGGAAGATTTGTTGTGCACATCCAGCTGCACCACAAAGCAAATAGAACTTCAGCAAGCGAGAAGTAGGCACTGTGATGCTGCAGACGCCTTCCAGAGAATGAGAGAGAGAACTAGTGGTTACCAGTGGTCAAGATGAAGGTTCAGTTCAGTNAAGATTTGTTGTGCACATCCAGCTGCACCACAAAGCAAATAGAACTTCAGCAAGCGAGAAGTAGGCACTGTGATGCTGCAGACGCCTTCCAGAGAATGAGAGAGAGAACTAGTGGTTACCAGTGGTCAAGATGAAGGTTCAGTTCAGTTCAGTCACTCAGTCATGTCTGGCCCTTTGCGACCCCCATGGACTGCAGCATGCCAGGCCTCCCTGTCCATCACCAATTCCCGGAGTTGAAGGTTAATCAGAAGCAGAAGGTTAAACAGAAGCAAACAGATTGGGTGTTGGCTTCAAAGAAGTTCAAGGAGATAAGAAGAGGCAGGCCTGTGTACACTATTAGTGAAAGAGCAGTTATTCTTTCAGTTCCGTTCAGTTCAGTCGTTCAGTCGTGTCCGACTCTTTGTGACCTCATGGACTGCAGCACACCAGGCCTCCCGGTCCATCACCAACTCCTGGAGTTTACTCATCCTCATGTCCATTGAGTCAGTGATGCCATCCAACCATCTCATCCTCTGTCGTCCCCTTCTTCTCCCGCTTGCAGTCTTTCCCAGGATTGGGGTCTTTTCAAATGAGTCAGTTCTTCGCATCAGATGGCCAAAGTATTGGAGTTTCAGCTTCAACATCAGTCCTTCCAATGAATATTCAGGGCTGATTTCCTTTAGGATGGACTGGTTTGAGTTATTCTTTAGTTTCTAGATTTTTGGCTGCTTTATAAGCCCAGATTGAGTCATTAACTTGTCCAAAAGTTGAGAATTACAAAATATCCCTGAGGCACATACCACTCGATTGAAAAGAGAAGGTTAGTCATGAGAAACACCTAGTGAAAAACTGAAGATAGTACGCAATCAGTTGATGCTTCCCTTGTAGCTCAGTCAGTAAAGAAACTGCCTACAATGCAGAGAGCCAGGTTTGATTCCCAGGTTGGGTTTGATTTCCCTGGAGAAGGAAATGGCAACCCACTCCAGTATTCTTGCCTGGAGGATCTCATGGAGAGAGGAGCCCGGCAGGCCACAGTCCATGGGGTTGCAAGAATCGGACATGATTTAGCAAGGAAACCACCACAACCAGCTAATCAACTTCTAAATTCTGTGATACTAACTGTTAATGAGGAGAAGGCAATGGCACCCCACTCCAGTACTCTTGCCTGGAAAATCCCACGGACAGAGGAGCCTGGTGGGCTGCAGTCCATGGGGTCGCTAGGAGTCGGACACGACTGAGCGACTTCACTTTCACTTCTCACTTTCCTGCATTGGAGAAGGAAATGGCAACCCACTCCAGTGTTCTTGCCTGGAGAAGCCCAGGGACGGGGGAGCCTGGTGGGCTGCCGTCTGTGGGGTTGCAGAGTCGGACACGGCTGAAGCGACTCAGCAGCAGCAGCTGTTAATGAAGTGCAGGTTCACTCGCTGACTGGATAAGTCGTGTTTTTGACTGCCGCCCCTCCTGCCACTCTTGGGTGCTGGGCAGTCTGGAAACGAGTAAGGCGGAACATTGCTGCCATCCTGGTGCTTTCATTGTAGTGGGACGTTTTTCCCCTTTGTGGTGCTTTTATTCTGTTGGGGAGACAGCCAGTATGCAAGATAGTTTTGGATGGTGGCAGGAGTAACTGAGGTTCTGTTTTAGACTGAGTGGTTAGGGAAAGCTTCATTAAAGAGGTAATATTTGACTTGAAGGGTGGAACTGGTCGCTCAGGTCTGGAGATTGGGGTGGTGGTGGGGGTGTCAAGCATATGTGAAGGCCCTGAGGCAGAACCCCTAGTGAAGGTTGACTGGATTTTTACAATGACGGGAAGTGGTAGGAAGGGAGCTTAGAAAGACAGTAGGGGTCAGGCCACATAGGACCCTTAGGCCGAGGTAAGGGCCATAGGATGAAGGTGAACTAGAGGCTCAGACAGTAAGGAATCTGCCTCCGATGAAGGAGACCCGGGTTTGATCCTGGGTTGGGAAGATCCCCTGGAGAAGGGCATGGCTACCCAGTATTCTGGCCTGGAGAATGCCGTGGACAGAGGAGCCTGGCGGGTACAGCCCATGGGGTCACAAAGAGCCGGACTCGACTAACACTGGAGTTAACTGTTAGACATCAGTCAGACCTGGATTTGAGTCAACTCTGACTGAGCGGGCAAACTGTTTTCAGTTTTGTCATCCGCCCGATGGAGTATACCATCTTCCTCAGGGTCGCTGTGGGAATTGAGTGGAATATGCATGGATGGGGGCTTGGCACAGAGCTTGGCACAACAGTGGACAGGCTCAGAATTGTTATAACCGTAGGAGATGTCCTATAACAATTGTGTAAATTGTTATAGCCATAGGAGATGTCCTCTTGGCCTAATGCTAGTGCTAAACTCAGAGGAGGGTAGGGCACCAGTCCGACTTGACTAATAACTAGATGGAAGCCTTTATTTCAGTTTTCCCATCTATAAACTGAAGCAGTGAACTCAAGTACAGATGCCAGGGTCCCTCTTGGACCCGAAGTTCCATGGTTCTGAGCAAGTGTGAGTTGAACCTTTTAGGGGAAGGAATAATGAGTTCTGTCAAGTAAAGATACCCCATTTATAATTAAAAAATTCAGACCTCTCATTAACTTGCTTTCCCACCTTTAGTGAAATTCTGTGAAGTGCCAGTGTGTAACCATCAGATGTAGTTGTAAGTGTGTAACCATCATGAGGACAATCTGGCCTGAAAATAAGACTTAGAAATGTCTGCACTGAAGTCTGTCTTTGAAGTCAGTGTGACAAAGAATGGTCAAAGGGAAAAAACCCTAAAGAATTCTGTGGAAATACCTTTGGTGTATTTCCACAGAAAATAGCTTTTTTTTTTTTTTACCTTCTTTCTTTCTTTTGCCCCCTTTTTGTCCCCTGGGTAGTCCTTTTAAGTTTTAATCTGCTAAATCAGTTTTTTTCCTTTCTAGCTTCACACTTTTGCTTTTAAACATGAAATGGAGCCCTGGACTCATTAGCTTCTGCTCCGTCTTCAGTCCTCTAGGTAATTGGATGTTAAATGAAAAGTGAATATTACATTTTGGCCCAGTAATTCTTTTTAATATTGTGGCTTATAGCAAAGGGCATTCATACCTCCTGTTGATCCCATGAATCCAGTGTTTTCCCAAGCCTGGGAATCACACTGAATAATTTAAAGTGGTGTCTCTTCTCAGATTCCACCCCTTCCCACCCCTTTTGTTAGTTTGAGTGAGTAATTATTAGACTATAAGTAGTGTTCCGCCTCCTTCCCAGGTGACAGAGATACCCAGGTACTTTGCCATGACTAGAAGGAAAGCTGGTCATTGTTCTGAAGCACCTTAGTTACCATCATCAGTTAGGAATAGTTCTCTGAGGCGATTAGGAGAGTAATTATAATGATGAAAAATGCTGTGGAATGTCACGTCCAGGGACGTGTAGATTGTAGGAAAGGTCAGTATTGTGCTTTAAAACTTAACCTAGAGGTGTGCTAGTGAGCACAGCAGTTTCTTATTTTTATTAAAGAGCTGTAAAACATTTAAATACCTATGGAGAAGGAATTTTTTTTTCACCCCAAGTGGTCCTAAATTAATAGACACTTAAACTTTTTGCTTAATTTTCAGGTGTTGAACACCTGTATACTTGGAAAGATGGAAAAACAGTATTTTTTTTTAACTCATGGAACTGCTAGTTGCCCCATTGTGAGGAGGTGTGCTTTTTAAGCACTCAGCTTAAATTATACTCAGGATTGCGATGTTTATCAGTATTTTCTGATTGGTAGACATTGGCTTTTAAAAGTCAGAAATTAGTAATTTCTTAAATGTTGTGTTGTGGTCCTGTTTGTGTAGTTTAAAAAAAGTAATCCTTTATTCTCTTGAAGAAAAATGGAAAAAAAAATTTGCCAATTTAGGAAAGTTAAACCAGGTGGGCCAGAGGTGACAGTAGACTGACCTCAGGATTCTTTTTTTTCCTGATGTACTTATTGTAAATCTTTGTATTTTTATTTATTTAATCTTTTTAAAAATCTTTGTATTTTAAATAAACCCATTTAATCATTTAACTTTTAAAGAGAAACTCATTTTATCCATATCTTCATAACCTATGGAGTCACGACAGGGAGGTTCTCTGGGTTGTCGTGTCCTTGTTGTACTTAGCACACTAGATACACTTAAGTGTTAATTGAAATGAATGGAGAAACTGTTGTGTGGTCAAACTAGCCTCTTTGTTGTTGGATTGCATTTAACCTGGGGAAAGAGTCGCTTCTTCAGTTAATCCTTATTTTGAGTTTTAACAGGGTTGAGGGGAGGGAGTTTGAGAAAAGACACCAATTTANAATCGGACATGATTTAGCAAGGAAACCACCACAACCAGCTAATCAACTTCTAAATTCTGTGATACTAACTGTTAATGAGGAGAAGGCAATGGCACCCCACTCCAGTACTCTTGCCTGGAAAATCCCACGGACAGAGGAGCCTGGTGGGCTGCAGTCCATGGGGTCGCTAGGAGTCGGACACGACTGAGCGACTTCACTTTCACTTCTCACTTTCCTGCATTGGAGAAGGAAATGGCAACCCACTCCAGTGTTCTTGCCTGGAGAAGCCCAGGGACGGGGGAGCCTGGTGGGCTGCCGTCTGTGGGGTTGCAGAGTCGGACACGGCTGAAGCGACTCAGCAGCAGCAGCTGTTAATGAAGTGCAGGTTCACTCGCTGACTGGATAAGTCGTGTTTTTGACTGCCGCCCCTCCTGCCACTCTTGGGTGCTGGGCAGTCTGGAAACGAGTAAGGCGGAACATTGCTGCCATCCTGGTGCTTTCATTGTAGTGGGACGTTTTTCCCCTTTGTGGTGCTTTTATTCTGTTGGGGAGACAGCCAGTATGCAAGATAGTTTTGGATGGTGGCAGGAGTAACTGAGGTTCTGTTTTAGACTGAGTGGTTAGGGAAAGCTTCATTAAAGAGGTAATATTTGACTTGAAGGGTGGAACTGGTCGCTCAGGTCTGGAGATTGGGGTGGTGGTGGGGGTGTCAAGCATATGTGAAGGCCCTGAGGCAGAACCCCTAGTGAAGGTTGACTGGATTTTTACAATGACGGGAAGTGGTAGGAAGGGAGCTTAGAAAGACAGTAGGGGTCAGGCCACATAGGACCCTTAGGCCGAGGTAAGGGCCATAGGATGAAGGTGAACTAGAGGCTCAGACAGTAAGGAATCTGCCTCCGATGAAGGAGACCCGGGTTTGATCCTGGGTTGGGAAGATCCCCTGGAGAAGGGCATGGCTACCCAGTATTCTGGCCTGGAGAATGCCGTGGACAGAGGAGCCTGGCGGGTACAGCCCATGGGGTCACAAAGAGCCGGACTCGACTAACACTGGAGTTAACTGTTAGACATCAGTCAGACCTGGATTTGAGTCAACTCTGACTGAGCGGGCAAACTGTTTTCAGTTTTGTCATCCGCCCGATGGAGTATACCATCTTCCTCAGGGTCGCTGTGGGAATTGAGTGGAATATGCATGGATGGGGGCTTGGCACAGAGCTTGGCACAACAGTGGACAGGCTCAGAATTGTTATAACCGTAGGAGATGTCCTATAACAATTGTGTAAATTGTTATAGCCATAGGAGATGTCCTCTTGGCCTAATGCTAGTGCTAAACTCAGAGGAGGGTAGGGCACCAGTCCGACTTGACTAATAACTAGATGGAAGCCTTTATTTCAGTTTTCCCATCTATAAACTGAAGCAGTGAACTCAAGTACAGATGCCAGGGTCCCTCTTGGACCCGAAGTTCCATGGTTCTGAGCAAGTGTGAGTTGAACCTTTTAGGGGAAGGAATAATGAGTTCTGTCAAGTAAAGATACCCCATTTATAATTAAAAAATTCAGACCTCTCATTAACTTGCTTTCCCACCTTTAGTGAAATTCTGTGAAGTGCCAGTGTGTAACCATCAGATGTAGTTGTAAGTGTGTAACCATCATGAGGACAATCTGGCCTGAAAATAAGACTTAGAAATGTCTGCACTGAAGTCTGTCTTTGAAGTCAGTGTGACAAAGAATGGTCAAAGGGAAAAAACCCTAAAGAATTCTGTGGAAATACCTTTGGTGTATTTCCACAGAAAATAGCTTTTTTTTTTTTTTACCTTCTTTCTTTCTTTTGCCCCCTTTTTGTCCCCTGGGTAGTCCTTTTAAGTTTTAATCTGCTAAATCAGTTTTTTTCCTTTCTAGCTTCACACTTTTGCTTTTAAACATGAAATGGAGCCCTGGACTCATTAGCTTCTGCTCCGTCTTCAGTCCTCTAGGTAATTGGATGTTAAATGAAAAGTGAATATTACATTTTGGCCCAGTAATTCTTTTTAATATTGTGGCTTATAGCAAAGGGCATTCATACCTCCTGTTGATCCCATGAATCCAGTGTTTTCCCAAGCCTGGGAATCACACTGAATAATTTAAAGTGGTGTCTCTTCTCAGATTCCACCCCTTCCCACCCCTTTTGTTAGTTTGAGTGAGTAATTATTAGACTATAAGTAGTGTTCCGCCTCCTTCCCAGGTGACAGAGATACCCAGGTACTTTGCCATGACTAGAAGGAAAGCTGGTCATTGTTCTGAAGCACCTTAGTTACCATCATCAGTTAGGAATAGTTCTCTGAGGCGATTAGGAGAGTAATTATAATGATGAAAAATGCTGTGGAATGTCACGTCCAGGGACGTGTAGATTGTAGGAAAGGTCAGTATTGTGCTTTAAAACTTAACCTAGAGGTGTGCTAGTGAGCACAGCAGTTTCTTATTTTTATTAAAGAGCTGTAAAACATTTAAATACCTATGGAGAAGGAATTTTTTTTTCACCCCAAGTGGTCCTAAATTAATAGACACTTAAACTTTTTGCTTAATTTTCAGGTGTTGAACACCTGTATACTTGGAAAGATGGAAAAACAGTATTTTTTTTTAACTCATGGAACTGCTAGTTGCCCCATTGTGAGGAGGTGTGCTTTTTAAGCACTCAGCTTAAATTATACTCAGGATTGCGATGTTTATCAGTATTTTCTGATTGGTAGACATTGGCTTTTAAAAGTCAGAAATTAGTAATTTCTTAAATGTTGTGTTGTGGTCCTGTTTGTGTAGTTTAAAAAAAGTAATCCTTTATTCTCTTGAAGAAAAATGGAAAAAAAAATTTGCCAATTTAGGAAAGTTAAACCAGGTGGGCCAGAGGTGACAGTAGACTGACCTCAGGATTCTTTTTTTTCCTGATGTACTTATTGTAAATCTTTGTATTTTTATTTATTTAATCTTTTTAAAAATCTTTGTATTTTAAATAAACCCATTTAATCATTTAACTTTTAAAGAGAAACTCATTTTATCCATATCTTCATAACCTATGGAGTCACGACAGGGAGGTTCTCTGGGTTGTCGTGTCCTTGTTGTACTTAGCACACTAGATACACTTAAGTGTTAATTGAAATGAATGGAGAAACTGTTGTGTGGTCAAACTAGCCTCTTTGTTGTTGGATTGCATTTAACCTGGGGAAAGAGTCGCTTCTTCAGTTAATCCTTATTTTGAGTTTTAACAGGGTTGAGGGGAGGGAGTTTGAGAAAAGACACCAATTTAAATTATTCAGTGATTTTGTGATTTTGGTATTCACTTTGCCCGAAACAACTCTGTCCTTTTTTTTTTTTTTCCCCTTTGCTATTTCTCTGTGGTAAAATATTTCTGACATGAAATTTGCCGTGTATTTTGGTAATTTAGACGTGCAATTCAGTGGCATTAATTGCATTCACAATGTTAAGCAACCAGGACCACTATTTCCAAAAATTTCTGTTGCCCCAAACAGAAATTCGCTTCCCATTAAGCAATAACTCGTCGTTCACTGACCCACCCCCCAGCTGCAATCTGCCCTGGCGGTGACTGCTCCAGGTGCCTCGTGTAAGCGGAATCATCCGGTATCTGTCCCGTGGAGTCTTCCCTGCTCACTCGGCAGAATGTTGCGTGGTTCCCTCCCAGAATAGCACGTGTCAGAACTGTCTTCTGTGTGTGTGTGTGCGTACCGCTCCGTCATGTGTAGACCCCATTCCCTGCTCTCATCTGTTGACCAGCACCTGGGTTGCTCCCGCCTTTTGGCTGTTGTAAATAGCGCTGCTGCGGATGTTGGCACACACGCATCTGTTCCAACTCTTGGAGTATTTACCTGGGAGTGGAATGGCTGGGTCCTCTGGTGATCCTAGGGCTTCCCAGGTGGCTCAGTGGTAAAGAATCTGCCTGCCAACAAGAGATGTGGGTTTGATCCCTGGGTCAGGAAGGTCCCCTGGAGTTAGAAATGGCAACTCACTCCAGTATTCTTTGCTGGAAAATTCCAGGGACAGGGGAGCCTGGCGACATTCCATGGTCGCAAAAGAGTTGGACATGACATAGCGGCTAAACAGTAACAGCACAACGGTGATTCTGTCTCATTCCTTGCGGAGCTGCCGGACTTTCCACGGTGCCGGCGCCATTTTGCGTTCCCACCAGCAATATGTGAGGTCTCCAGTCTTGCAGTCAACACTTACTTTCTGAGCGTGTATTTTGTTAAGTGTACGACATGCCCATAGGTGTGAAATGGTAGCTCGAGGTAGTTTGGTTTGCATTTCCTTATGAGTAATGAGCTTGAGCATCTTTGCGTGTGTTTCTTGGCTGTTTGTATGTCTTGTTTGGTGAAAGGTCTGCTCAGGTTCCCTTACCCTTTTTGTCTGTTTATTTATTTGTTTATTTTTCCTTTTACCCTCCTTACGTTGGATTGTCTGTTGTTAAGAGCTCTTTATATTGTTAAAATATTAAACCATTACTGATACATGACTTGCAAGCATTTTTCTCCCATCCTGTGTGTGGTCTTTGCACTCTCTTGGTAGGTGTCATTTAACACGCAAAAGCTTAATGAGATTCAGTTTATTTATATTTTTCCTTTTCACTTTAAGAAATATACTACTTGGTCAGTTTTATCACTTAACTTTTGCTCCCTACATAGTACCCATTTCTGTTTTATTTATTTATTCTTTGCTCGGGAAAGGTTTCCATAGGCAGCCTGTCAGTGACTTATGGAAACCTTTCACGAGCAATTGAGCTGATTTTTGAGAAAGCAGGAGGCAAGGTTTTTTGGTTTATCTATCTCTTACTCCCACCCCCGCCACCTCTCGTTTAAGTTTGATCTTCGTTTCTTGATTTCTGAGACACACTCTGCAGATTCCATTCGATATTTCAAGTATTTGAAGAGTCCTATGACTCTTCTGATAAAGGAGGGGAAATCTAAATCTTTCTGATGTTTGTTGATCATTTTGCTCAGTAGGACTGAAATGTCACTTGCATTTAAGTATTTTCTGTTTCAAATGACAGTTCTCCGAAAATCCATATAAGACTGGGCCAGATGTTAGAACATCAAATTTTTGGTGTTGGGGACAGTACGTTTAGTGGTTAAACATAAGGTTTAGAAGAGAAATTTAGAAAGTATTATAGATTGATACGGAGAAGGCAATGGCACCCCACTCCAGTACTCTTGCCTCAAAATCCCATGGATGGAGGAGCCTGGAAGGCTGCAGTCCGTGGGGTCGCTGAGGGTCAGACACGACTGAGCAAGTTCACTTTCACTTTTCACTTTCATGCACTGGAGAAGGAAATGGCAACCCACTCCAGTGTTCTTGCCTGGAGAATCTCAGGGATGGGGTGGCCTGGTGGGCTGCCGTCTATGGGGTCACACAGCGTCGGACACGACTGAAGTGACTTAGCATAGCATAGCATAGATTGATAAGCATAGTCCATGAAACACTGGGCTCACTCTTTCTTCCATACAGAAATGAAAGCGTATGTTGATTTTGATGAAGCTGAAAAGTAAATATCACTTGGCATTTTGTTGGCCTCGGATTTGGATTAACCAGCACTTTTCATGCTTTGCTGTTTAATACGTGGTGACGCTTAGAGCCATGGTGATGCATGGCTTTGAGTTTGATGTTAAGTGTGATTTTTTTTTCTTCTGATTGTTTGAATGCCAATAATTCTTTATTCAGGAGAGCACTGTTTCCCCAGTCCCCAGCACAGGCACAGAGTGGCAGGCAAACAACCTTCCAGGAGGGTGGCCTGGCTGACTAGGAGGTGTGTGATAAGAACACGTGATTTCTTTCTTTCTAGTTTCCTTTATAAGATTATCAGAAAATGAAGAGAATGTTAAAGAATGAGGAAATAGAAGAGTCTAACATGTAAAACCTGCTGGACTTCTGCAACAGTGACATAGTAAAATTTGGCACTTTGATTTTCTTTTTTTTCCCCTGGTATCAGCTGAGTTTCCAGTATACTTATCCAAATGTGAGTGATAATGATAGTGACTTAAAACAGGTGGGTTCTTGGGAAATTTTTGTGTTTTGGAGCCTGTAATAAAAGAAGAAATTTGCAGACTTGCCTTTGCGTTCGTTTGATTTGGCTGTTTTCTTAAAGCTAACTTAATCTCGGTGTTAACTCCTTACTGTGTGCTCGGTCTGGAGATACAGTGATGAATAATCTGAACACCCTAGCTCTGTTACTTTTAAGTCTTCAACAAGGGAGCATGGCTTCATTTTAGTAAAAGCTTTTCAGAATTTTGAGTGATTTTTGTATTCTCAGAGGATGTGTTTAATTGAGGGTCAGTTGATGTTAACATTCCTTAATTGCCAAGAATAATAGTGTATATATTTTATTGTAGATATTTAAGGCAGCAAAATTTTTAAAGAAATTCATGAAGAAAGACACATTTCATTTCTTAACACCCTTACCCCCCTCCCCACCCCACCCCCCA
>SJYA01037337.1:0-11057 GCA_006410615.1 Neotragus moschatus | reverse complement strand
GGGGGTGATGGTAACTAGAGAAGAAGCAAAAAGGAAAGGAGCATATGTGTTCCTCTTCTGGCCTAGTCTCCTTTTATTGTCTCCCTGTTGGCTGATCCTAAAGGGGAACCAGCTGTCTGAAGAAATGTGCTTTGCAGAATCTTCAGCCTCAGGATCACAAAGCAAAGAAGACTGGCTTATAAGTGGAGAGGTGGCTTAACCAGCATTTCTTTTAAGCTTATTATTCAGTGATTCAAAAATGCCGTATTTTGTTGAGATTAGGGATGAAAGAAATTTCAGTTTTTCTGAGGAGCCTCACAAGCACTTGTCATTTGCAGTGTGTTAAAAAAAAACCAACTCTGTGGATTAACCTTTTGGGGTGCCTACAGTTCGTCATAATCAGTTGACTAGGTGATGAAGTAGTGTCTGGTAGCACTAGTTAGTACTATGAATGAAGTAAAGATCATGGCATGTTCATGAGACTGTTGATAATATGGGTGTGGTAATTAGATTTGAAGTTTTTTTTTTTTTAATATATGCAGTAGAGATAGGATTAAAGGTGGTACCTAAGTGGGTGTACTTAGAATAGTTAGTTAGGAGACTATTCTACTAATCTAGAAGAAATATCTCAGGACAGTGTTCTCAAAATGTGGTCGATGTGCCATTTGTACCACTTGAGAATTTGTTAGAAAAGTAATTATTGGCCCCATCTCATATTCAATGGGGCACAGGTACTGCTTTGAAAACTATTTGTTTAGCATAGAGATGATAGCAGTGGATTTGGAAATAGATTCAAGAGATAATTACAGGAGCTAAAGACTACTGGACTTGGAAGTTGGTTGACTGTGACTTGCACAGGAAAGCTTCATGGAGGGAGAGACTGCTGAAAAACATCTTCATATTGCAGATTAATGCATTCATTTATCTAGGATTGTTTAACTAAATCATGCTTAATCTTGAGTAATGAGCCATCAGTACACAAGGATCAGTCATTCTGAAGGTTCTGAGATTTGCTTTTATGACCTACCTTTCTTGAGGTCATAGTTTATCCCTTATTTCCCACGGCTCTCGATATGTGTGTTGTGTATGGTTCATATTCAGGACAGTCTGACTATTTGAGAGTTACCTTTGTATGCTCCAGGAAGTGAAATCGGCTTCATTAGAGCAGGAGATAGTTAAATAGTTTTGACTTTCTTCTGTGACAAACTGGTATTTTTAACAAAAGCACATGGTTTAGGTTTTTAAATTTACTAAATTTTACTAAATTAAATCAGTAATATCAGATAAGACAATTAATATTCCTCTTTAGTGGTGTATTCTTCCCAGGAATTTTCAATTAAAAAAGGAGTAGTCTTAGAAGGATACTTTCTGTTCTTAAAGAAGCAGCTAATGTCATTCACTGAAGAAATGATTGTATTCATGGTCTAATGAATTCTGATAATTGAATGACTTTATCAATTAATAGAAATTTCTCTAAAATTTATCATATATTTAAAAAAATTCTACTAAATACAGTTTTCTCGATGGTAAGGTGATTTCTAAATGTTACAACTTTTTTTTTCTTTAGAAAGATTGACTGAATATTCAGCTGAATATTCAGCTCTGATGCTGAATGTCTAACTTCAGTTCAGTTCAGTTCAGTTGCTCAGTCGTGTCTGACTCTTCGCAACCCCATGAATTGCAGCATGACAGGCCTCCCTGTCCATCACCAACTCCCGGAGTTCACTCAGTCTCACATCCATCGAGTCAGTGATGCCATCCAGCCATCTCATCCTCGGTCGTCACCTTCACCTCCTGCCCCCAATCCCTCCCAGCATCAGGGTCTTTTCCAATGAGTCAACTCTTTGCATGAGGTGGCCAAAGTACTGGAGTTTCAGCTTCAGCATCATTCTCTCCAAAGAAATCCCAGGGCCAATCTCCTTGCACTCCAAGGCACTCTCAAGAGTCTTCTCCAACACCACAGTTCAAAAGCATCAATTCTGTGGTGCTCAGCTTTCTTCACAGTCCAACACATTAGGGAGCTGCAAAAAGATAGCAAAAAAAGGGATAGCAAAAAGAGCCTATAAAGAGAACCTTACAATTATTAATCTTGTTTCAACTAATATAATTAGAAGTGTTAAAAGATAAACTGAGGCATACTGACTTTTTTTTTTCAGAGTTTATTTGAGCAAACATCGGTTTGAATCAGCTTCAAATGGGAAGTGGTTAGGAGCACTCCATCAACAGAAGTTGGGGCAGGGTTTTTATAGAGAAGACATGAAGCAAAGCAAGGAAATTATTTGATTGGCTTACTGCTTAAAACACATTATTTGTGAGAGAATAATTGGCTTTTTGTGACTGGATGCTCTTAGTCCTGAGGCCTTGGAATTGGTTTTCCCTTTGCAGCCAAGGCATTAGAGCCACTTCAGTCAGTCTCATGACTTCCTTGTGTGATTACTTTAACAGTAGATATCCTTATTCAGTCCATTCCAACTCAGAACCTTTATTGAGCATCAGTTAACTTGTAAAGATGGAGAAGGAAAGGGCAACCCACTTAAGTATTCTTGCCTGGAGAATCCCATGGATGGAGGAGCCTGGTGGGCTACAGTCCATGGGGTTGCAAAGAGTCGGAGACAACTGAGAGGCTTCACTTGCACTTTAACTTGTAAAGAAGCTTGTTAAAAATTCCCTTCAAATGATAATATGGTGGGTAAAGAGATAGTCCTGCCTGAAGAAGGTGGGAAAGGTTTCTGGAAGGAGATGGAATTGGAACTGGTGAATTTGGGAGTCAGAGTGGCATCCTAGAGAAAGGAACAACAGTGCTTGAGCAGTGGTCTCTTAAGTGAGGTGTGTTTGGGAAGACTCACAGGTGAATGCAGTTGGAGCACAAAGTGGGCTTGGAAAGGAAGTAGCCAGATTGTGGAAGGCTGATTTTAATTTTAGCTGTGTAATGTCAGTTTATTGAAGGTTTTCGAGTTAAAGGGTCACGTTTTAGGACATTAACTGATGACAGTGAGCAAACGGGACTACGTTTGGATGAAAGGGGAGACTTGTAGGCTGCTTCCTGCCTTCTCTGATGATACCAATCAGCTGAGTAATTGTATTACAAAACTACAGATTCCCTGCCCCATTCTAGCACCACTTAACCAGAGTCTCCAGGGGAAGAAGCCTAGAAAGCTGTCTCTTTAATGAGTACCTCACATGATTTTTATTTTATATTTAGGAAACAGTGTTAGGCAGTTACAGGAGGCAAGGTTTTGAATTCTCTGAATTTTTACGTTTATCAGAATACTTGAAAAATTTGCAAGTCATTATGGTGTTCAATTTTTCAGAAAGCATTTCTGTCAAAGTTTGTGATTTAAATTTTTAGAATAGAAGAGCATTTTATATTTACCCTTCTCTCATCATTGCTTTTATCTCACTTTTTTTTTTTTTTTTTTCCCTTTTGACTCTCATTTCAGTTTCAGAGGTCTGGATGCTGCTTTTTTCCTGGAAGCTATTGTCCCTGGGGAATTTTCCTGCCCACTCTCTTTCCCCACTCTTCAACAAATCCAGCCATCATTTACTTCTAAAACAGTGGCCACAGTATAGATTTCTGAGTTGGATTTATGTTTGGGAGAGTGTAGGAAAACCTTCCGGGAAGAATAGCTCCTTGGAGGTAGAGTGGAAGCCTGGATTTTGACAACTTCCATTTTCTTTGTCAATATTTTCTAAGTGAAAATTGCTGATGGAAGTATCTGATTTCTTCTCTCACTTAATTTTTGATTTGTCAAAAATCAAAATTGAGAGGAAGTTGAGGAAATTGTTACCTTTAGGCTAAACTGCATTCAGTTTACAGCCAGGAAAGTAATTTGAGAATCATCGAGCACAAAGTGGCCTGGTTTACATGTTTTAATACTACCGCATTTTACTGTATCTAAAAAGCCATGGCTTGTAAGATATACTGTCATTTTATATACCACTTAAAAAATCAGCTGTCAATCTAAGTATTACATAATACTGAGATACCACTTGATTGTGAGACATCCCTCATTCTGAAATAGTTCTATGTGAAACAGTGATTATCTTAGAAAATCTGTGAAATAGGATATTTTTCCTACCATTTAACCATGCTGACTCTATAATGGCAGTATTGTATTTTACTTGTGCAGGATGGGGGAAATGGTGATATATATTCAGCATAATATATGCATTCTTGAAAAACTGCGGTCCTCAAATTTGTATACTAAAAGATAACAAAGCCTGTGGGAAATAACAGGGTCATGACAGATCACTCAGCCTATAAAGTACTAATAAAACCAAAAATCATCTAATGAAAATACTTAAATATTTAGAAAGTTATGTTAATTTCCAAATAAAGTTACATTCAAGGAAATGTTTTTGTTAAATGTTTAAATTTAACAATGTATTTTTTTACATTTAACAAAGTATTTCTGATAAATGTTTACATTTTGTTACATGTTTGCAAGGTGAAAGCTTGATAAACTTGTAGGAAGAGTTGAAACTAATGAATAATGTTGCAAAGGCAAAATGCTGACAGGTCTTAGAGAGCCAAGCAGGAAGCAAGCACAGAATGGACAAGGCCAAACTGAGCCAAGAGGACAAGTGTGGGGCCATCTAACTTTACAGTACAATTCCAATTAGAGTATAATGCTCTGTGGTTGAACTTTGTATTTGCCTTACAAAGTGTTGGGGGTGGGGAGAATCTCATGAACCAAAGCATCTTGAATGTTACACCCTCATCATTCCCGTGTTGACCATTTGGTGTAAACTAGTATATGTTACGGAGAAGGCAATGCACCCTACTCCAGTACTCTTGCCTGGAAAATCCCATGGACAGAGGAGCCTGGAAGGCTGCAGTCCATGGGGTCGCTGAGTGTTGGACATGACTGAGCAACTTCACTTTCACTT
The DNA here is from genome assembly GCA_006410615.1 of Neotragus moschatus. NCBI lineage: Eukaryota > Metazoa > Chordata > Mammalia > Artiodactyla > Bovidae > Neotragus > Neotragus moschatus. The sequence continues at coordinate 6,188 of SJYA01037337.1, read as the reverse complement.
TTCACTTTCATGCATTGGAGAAGGAAATGGCAACCCACTCCAGTGTTCTTGCCTGGAGAATCCCAGGGACAAGGGAGCCTGGTGGGCTGCCATCTATGGGGTCGCACAGAGTTGGACACGACTGAAGTGACTTAGCAGCAGCAGCAGCAGCAGTATATGTTAAGGAAACATGCATTATAGCAGGATAGATTAAATTCTCTCAGCTGCTCTGTATTCTCTTATTCTGTTCTTGCCTTCTTTATTGTAAGTGCGCCAGTCTTCAATGATCAATTAATCTTTTGTGCTTCTGTTGCGCTTGTCATCTGTACTACTCATTTGGCTTTTAAAATACGTCACTACCTTTTCTTTTTTTGCCTTTCCTGCTAATCTGTAAGGCCATTGTTGATTTATACTATGAATAAATAGCACTTACACCATAGCTTTCTGAGTGTAGGTGTTACACTAAGCTGTAGCATTTTCTTTTGTCTATATATGCATTATCTATACATTTTGAATGTATTTTTTTATGGGTAGTGCTTTCCTGAAAACATGCCCAGAAGTCAAATGTGGGAATGCTGAGCAATAGAGATGCGTGTTATGTGCTTTTCCAGAAAGCTAAATGATGTATAATATCTGATGACGCCTTGCCTTTAGAATACTGTATTGATGTTGTTATCCTTCTTAAACTTAATACTTTAATTTTATTCCTTCAAAATTGTGAACACACTCTTGAAGAATTGAGTTCAGTGGGCATCCAGTTGATGTGAAAGAGTGAACACTTTGGGCATGCTTGATGCTTTTCTCATTTGGTCACTTGTATTTTTGTGTATGATACTCAAACATATGTTATCACTTTGATATTTTGTCTTTCTGCCTCTTAATGAGATATATAATGCGCAGTTGTGTGTTGAGTAATGACACTTCCAGTATGCAGAGTAGCACAGACTTCTGTCGGAAAGTTAGGTAGATACAATGTCAGTGTATGATTGAAGTATAAATTGTTTAAAAGTTAAGGCCTATGATTTTGGTCAGCTCCTGGGTTCAAACAAAATTAGTAGTTCCTGGAAAGTGAAAATTGAACTAGTCTGTTTTTAGTATTCTTAACTATGCAAATGAGCAAATTTGATATGAGTTTTAAAATATTTGTACCATAGAAAAGAAAATTTCAAGGAAGCTAGAGTAGTAGGCAAGCATGAGATATTAAGAAAGATAATTTTTGAGAACTGTGGAGATAGTAAGCTCAGTGTTTATGTGATAGGAGAAAAGAATGAAGACAGTTAGAAGATATTAGCAAATGGTTAGTAAGGACATTTGGGCAAAATTTGGGGTATGATATGTTTTGTCTTAGTTTTTTTCTCTTTCATCCATTATTATGACTGTGAGCAAATGACTTTAGGTAAGAGGTCAGAATCTTTAATTTTTACTTTGTATTGTTAAAAATAAAAGTTAATGGGAAATGGTTATAGCATAGCATTCTTCCATCCTTTTATATTCTAGCTGCTCAGTTTATTTACTCACGACGTGACAAACCTTCGGCTGTTGAACCCGTAGAAGAATATGATTATGAAGATTTGAAAGAATTCTCCAGTTCTCTTGTGAATCATCAGCTAAGTGGAATTGATCAAGGTATAGTAAGAATTAATGTTTCTTATCTGAAAATCATTAATAATTTACTGAAATTTACCAATGTTTATCAGTTTTATTGTTCATAATATTAATCATGGGTAGTAATGGTATGAACTACCATTATATCTTGTATCTTCAAGGAAAATTTACATTTTGTTAATTATGTTTTGTGAAGACTCTATGGTTAACTATATGGTTGAAAAATTGATTGTGTGGCTGTTATTCAGTAACTGGAATTTGTGATTGAAATCTCCTTAGGAGAGAAACTTCCATGATTCGTTTTATCAGTATTTATTGTTTTATAAGTTGTATGTAGAGCTTATGGTTAGATTATAGAAGCTCATTTCCTTGCAAAATGTTAGGTTCCAAAAGACTAGTTTTTATTAAAAATAATAAGTTCAGAGTAACACTATACAAATGTCCTGATTGATCACAGTCATGTAAATTAAATTTCAAGATAGAACTTGTAAATGGTAATGGCTTTGGTTCTGAGTTTGCTTCTTTTTAGTTCTCTTAAACATTTTAACAAAGATATTTTATATTTTGGCTTTCGTCTTTTATAAATAAATTTCAAATGTGACATAGTTTCAGACATACTGCTCCAGTCCTAGGTTGATGAATAGTGTCGTAGAGCCAAAATCACCAGGTATAAAAGTAGTGCTAACTGTTGGTGCTGAGCAGGGCTCAGATTGTTTGCTCCTTCTCTGGGGTGTTCTCTTTCTCTGGCTTTGTTCTATGAATATTTTTAGATTGAAAATTTATAACAATTTGAAAACAGGAAGGAGGGAAGTATGTAAATCTGAGAGTTGATCTTTGCATAAATCGGTACAATATATGTCAGCTGCTACCCAAACCAAGAAAAATAGAGAGAAAGCACAGACAGACAAAATTAGANTGTTGGACTGTGAAGAAAGCTGAGCACCACAGAATTGATGCTTTTGAACTGTGGTGTTGGAGAAGACTCTTGAGAGTGCCTTGGAGTGCAAGGAGATTGGCCCTGGGATTTCTTTGGAGAGAATGATGCTGAAGCTGAAACTCCAGTACTTTGGCCACCTCATGCAAAGAGTTGACTCATTGGAAAAGACCCTGATGCTGGGAGGGATTGGGGGCAGGAGGTGAAGGTGACGACCGAGGATGAGATGGCTGGATGGCATCACTGACTCGATGGATGTGAGACTGAGTGAACTCCGGGAGTTGGTGATGGACAGGGAGGCCTGTCATGCTGCAATTCATGGGGTTGCGAAGAGTCAGACACGACTGAGCAACTGAACTGAACTGAACTGAAGTTAGACATTCAGCATCAGAGCTGAATATTCAGCTGAATATTCAGTCAATCTTTCTAAAGAAAAAAAAAGTTGTAACATTTAGAAATCACCTTACCATCGAGAAAACTGTATTTAGTAGAATTTTTTTAAATATATGATAAATTTTAGAGAAATTTCTATTAATTGATAAAGTCATTCAATTATCAGAATTCATTAGACCATGAATACAATCATTTCTTCAGTGAATGACATTAGCTGCTTCTTTAAGAACAGAAAGTATCCTTCTAAGACTACTCCTTTTTTAATTGAAAATTCCTGGGAAGAATACACCACTAAAGAGGAATATTAATTGTCTTATCTGATATTACTGATTTAATTTAGTAAAATTTAGTAAATTTAAAAACCTAAACCATGTGCTTTTGTTAAAAATACCAGTTTGTCACAGAAGAAAGTCAAAACTATTTAACTATCTCCTGCTCTAATGAAGCCGATTTCACTTCCTGGAGCATACAAAGGTAACTCTCAAATAGTCAGACTGTCCTGAATATGAACCATACACAACACACATATCGAGAGCCGTGGGAAATAAGGGATAAACTATGACCTCAAGAAAGGTAGGTCATAAAAGCAAATCTCAGAACCTTCAGAATGACTGATCCTTGTGTACTGATGGCTCATTACTCAAGATTAAGCATGATTTAGTTAAACAATCCTAGATAAATGAATGCATTAATCTGCAATATGAAGATGTTTTTCAGCAGTCTCTCCCTCCATGAAGCTTTCCTGTGCAAGTCACAGTCAACCAACTTCCAAGTCCAGTAGTCTTTAGCTCCTGTAATTATCTCTTGAATCTATTTCCAAATCCACTGCTATCATCTCTATGCTAAACAAATAGTTTTCAAAGCAGTACCTGTGCCCCATTGAATATGAGATGGGGCCAATAATTACTTTTCTAACAAATTCTCAAGTGGTACAAATGGCACATCGACCACATTTTGAGAACACTGTCCTGAGATATTTCTTCTAGATTAGTAGAATAGTCTCCTAACTAACTATTCTAAGTACACCCACTTAGGTACCACCTTTAATCCTATCTCTACTGCATATATTAAAAAAAAAAAAACTTCAAATCTAATTACCACACCCATATTATCAACAGTCTCATGAACATGCCATGATCTTTACTTCATTCATAGTACTAACTAGTGCTACCAGACACTACTTCATCACCTAGTCAACTGATTATGACGAACTGTAGGCACCCCAAAAGGTTAATCCACAGAGTTGGTTTTTTTTTTAACACACTACAAATGACAAGTGCTTGTGAGGCTCCTCAGAAAAACTGAAATTTCTTTCATCCCTAATCTCAACAAAATACGGCATTTTTGAATCACTGAATAATAAGCTTAAAAGAAATGCTGGTTAAGCCACCTCTCCACTTATAAGCCAGTCTTCTTTGCTTTGTGATCCTGAGGCTGAAGATTCTGCAAAGCACATTTCTTCAGACAGCTGGTTCCCCTTTAGGATCAGCCAACAGGGAGACAATAAAAGGAGACTAGGCCAGAAGAGGAACACATATGCTCCTTTCCTTTTTGCTTCTTCTCTAGTTACCATCACCCCCAGCAACATTTCATCTTGCCAAAATCATTTGTTCCAGTAATCATAATCAATATCAGTTTTTCCAAAACTCCCAGAACCAACTTCAACCATGACCAGACTGCGGGATAGAATGCCCTCTTTTAAAGGCTGAACCTCAGCTTCCCAGTGTCCCTATAGAGATACCAGTACCAACCACATAACATTCCCCTTCTTAGGTCTGAGCCCCAGCTCCACAGTCCCTTCTCTTAACTTCAAAGGCAAAGCAACAAGGCAGAATCTTCCTATCACACCCCTAGGCCCAAGCTCCAAGGAGTCCCCCACAAGGTTCTAAAAGGTTAGGTCCAACCCTGTCTGCCGATTCCTCAAGGAACTAGAAAAGATAAATGCTTCCTGAAGTTAATACCTCCTTGATATTTTGGTTTGCACTTTGTGTTCTCTAATACCTAGTTAACTTTTTATATTAAAATCTCTCTGGCAAAATAACCAGTGCAATTTCTGTCTCTTAACACAATCGTGACTGATAACAGTGTAACATTGAAGAAAGAGAGGAAGGGCTCCGATTAGTCAGCCTAAAAGAGCAAAGTACCCATAAAGAGCTAGATGCATTACAGGGCAATAAGTAACAGGACAAAAGATGTAAGGCAGAATAGGGATGCTAAGACAACTTCCAAGGCCCCTATGCCTTTATAAGAAAGAAGAAATTCTAAAATGTCAGAAGGGACAGATTTAGTCTTCAGAAACTATGAAGAGGCTTAAAGCAGGGAAAGGTTTACAAGACAGTTCAACAGACTATAAGGTATTAAAGACAAGGCAGATGGATGGAAACTTAAATTACTATATTAAACCTTCAACTTGTGGAAAATGAATTCTATGAGTTTATTTATACTGTTCTTAACGATATTTAATTGGACGCACTTTTATGGCATAGTAAAATTCAGCAGAGCATTTTAACCAGTTGTTTATAGTGTAGGATAAAATTTGAAGATAAACGCACTGTTAGGAGGCTTAGTAAGAAGAAGGTCTGGATCAAAGACACTGTCTCTGCCACCAACACAGGAAATGTTTTCATTATATGATTGCAAAGAAGTTTTTCATCAAGAGACAAAAGGTGCAGCTCTGATGTGGAATCCTACAGGAATCTGAACTCTAAATCATTCTGTGGCGCCATCACAAGTTTGAACTATGTACTGGATTTATTTACAGTAGATAAAATACTGTATGAAGGGAAGTCAATGCATAGCTTCAGTGTTTTAATATTCAAGATTTTCCTGGATATAAAACTAACTGCTTTCTGTCTTTAGAAGTTTAGATTTTCATTACTGACTAAATTATCATTTTAGTCAATTTAGATTAATTGCATACTGCAAAGAATACTAGAAAACCATAGTTTTGAGGGCTTTCTTCAAATTGTATAAAGTTAAATGAAGGAATCAAAACTTTAAATTCTATTCATAAGTAAGGAAATTATTTTATATACCTTTAAACTTAACAATACACTATTTAGGTTGGTCATAACTTTCCCTCCAAGGAGTAAGTGTCTTTTAATTTCATGGCTGCAATCACAATCTGCAGTGATTTTTTTTGGAGCCGAAAAAAATAAAGTCTGACACTGTTTTCACTGTTTCCCCGTCTAATTCCCATGAACTGATAGGACCAGATGCCATGATCTTCAATTTCTGAATGTTGAACTTTAAGCCAACTTTTTCACTCTCCTCTTTC
>SJYA01037331.1:0-11367 GCA_006410615.1 Neotragus moschatus | reverse complement strand
TACCTCATGCGAAGAGTTGACTCATAGGAAAAGACTCTGATGCTGGGAGGGATTGGGGGCAGGAGGAGAGGGGGATGACAGAGGATGAGCTGGCTGGATGGCATCACCAACTCGATTCACATGAGTTTGGGTGAACTCCGGGAGTAGTGATGGACAGGGAGGCATGGTGTGCTGCAGTTCATGGGGTCGCAGAGTGGGACACGACTGAATGACTGAACTGAACTGAACTGAGTGCTCTAAAATTTTGTATGAAAACATACAGGGGGAAATTAAGGTTTCCTCTTCCCTTTTAAAAAATATTTCATTCAATGTAGAATTTTAGGTTGAGAGTTATTTTTTTTCAGATTTTCTATAGATGTGACCCCACTGTCTTTTGACTTCCATTATTTCTATTGAGAAATCATCAATTTATAATTGTTACTTTGAAGATATGCGTCTTTTTCTTCCAGCTGCTTTTAAATTGCTTTTGATTTTAGTTTACAGCAGTTTGACTACATTGTGTCTGGGATTGGGTTTTTTCTTTTTTCTTTTTGTATTTAATCTTTTTGGGTTCTTAGAGCTTCCTGAATGTGGATTGATATGTTTCTTCATGTTTTGGAAATTATCTCTTCAAATATTATTTCTTTCACAATTTTCTCTTCTCTAGTTCTGTAAATTCAATCTCAAATATTAAGTCTTTTATTTTTCTTTTTGTATTTCATATACTCTACTGTCTTCCTATATTTTCCATCCTCTTTTCTCTCTATGGTTCAATTTGAATTTTTATTCACTTACCAATCTTCTAGTTTACTATTTCTTCTGCTCTAATTTTATGTTAAACTCATTTATTGAGTTGTTAATCTGAAATACTGTTGTTTTCAATTCTAAAATTCCTATGTATTCTTTATTTAAAAGATACTCTCCAGCTTGTCATCAGCTTTCTCAGAAATATGGAGTGCAATTAATTTTAAGTTTTTTCCTGACAATTCCAATAACTGGGTCTCCTATGAATCCATGTCTATTATTTTCTTTCTATTTCTTGGTTTTCTTTCATGAGTCCTGTCTCTAGGAACATCTAATTTTCTACTGAAAAATGAGTATGACTTATGAAAAATTGTAGAGACTTTTGTGATATGATCTACTTCCATAAAGGGTTTATTTTCCTTCTAGTAGGCAGGGGCTTCCCCGATGGCTCAGTGGTAAAGAATCTGCCTGTAAGGCAGGAGACAGGAGATGCAGATTGGATCCCTGGGTCAGAAAGACGCCCTCGAAGAGGAAATGGCAACCCACTCCAGTATTCTTGCCTGAAAAATCCCGGGAACAGAGGCGCCTGTCAGGCTACAGTCCATGGGGTCACAAAGAGTTAGATGCGACTGAACATGCGCGCATAGGGGGTTCAAGTAGGACAATGTAGTCTTGATTCAGTGAGGGACTAGGAGAAATCAGCTTGAATTTCCACCCTTGTAAAGGCTTGTCTATTTCCAGTTTGCCTTTACTCTCAGAATACAGTTATTCATGGATCTCAACTAAGAGAATAGAATGTTGACCACTGCTTCTCCTCCTTGGTTGGAATTTAAACTCCAAGTTGTGTCTTCCCAGTGTCATGATATCAACAGAAGTTTGCTAGACTTTTTAACTTCTTTTGTGTGCAGTGACACCAGATTATCATTGCAAAAATGCTTGTCTGCTACTCCAATAGTCTCCAGCTTTTTTGGCACCAGGGACTTGTTTCATGGAAGACAATTTTTCCACAGATCAGGATGTGGGGGAAGGTTTCGGGATCTTTCAAGTACATCGCATTTACTGTGCACTTTATTTCTATTATTATTATATTGTGATATATAATGAAATAATTATACAGCTCACCATAATGCATAATGAGAGAGTAAACCTGAACTTGTTTTCCTGAGCTCAGGAAGTAATGCAAGCATTGGAAAGCAGCTGTAAATACAGGTGAAGCTTCACTCCCTAGCCTGTGCTCACCTCCTGCTGTGCAGCCGATTCTACAGGTCAGGGAGTGGTAGAAATCTGTGGCCCAGGGGTTGTCCTAATCTTTTCACCCTACACAGTTTATCATTGGTAAAATGTCTCAAAGGGAAAAGCAACAGAGTGTCAGCTTGTCTCATGATATTTTCTTTCTTTCCAGGTTATTTTTCCCCTCCCTCCTTACCCCCTTGATTATTCTCTAATGCTTTTGAATTGCTATATTTTAGTATTTGTCCAGCTTTTATTGATGTTATCAGAGAGGGAGTTGACTTGATATTATAGAGTACTCAATGATTCTTTAAAATGTAAATGAATTCAACTTTTACTTTTTTTTCTTTTACTTGTAAATATCATTTTGATGAAAAACATTTAAATATCAAAGCGTTACATTTCTTCTGTCAAGTAAAATAACAACCTGAAGTTAGGACACTGATTACTTGACAACCACATTTTTAGTAGATGACTACACTGTAGTCATGCTGGAAACCAAGTGATAGGAGGAACAAAATAAACCATGAGATAATATTACCAGCAAGATATTAGTTGAAACCAAAGGGAAAGGTACTGGAAAACAAGTTCTGCAATGTCAGTGTGGGTGTGTATAAGAGGAAGAGAACCATTAATAGCTCATTCATTTTTAGAAAGTAAGTGGGCTGTTATTTCATTCTAAAAATATGATCGTTTATCTAGTAGCACCACCCTTATGGCAGAAAGTGAAGAAGAACTAAAGAGCCTCTTGATAAAAGTGAGAGGAGAGTGAAAAAGTTGGCTTAAAGCTCAACATTCAGAAAACAAAGATCATGGCATCCAGTGCCATCACTTCATGGGAAATAGATGGGGAAACAGTGGAAACAGTGTCAGACTTTAGTTTTGGGGGCTCCAGAATCACTGCAGTTGGTGATTGCAGCCATGAAATTAAAAGACACTTCCTCCTTGGGAGGAAAGTTATGACCAACCTAGACAGCATATTCAAAAGCAGAGACATTACTTTGCCAACAAAGGTCCATCTAGTCAAGGCTATGGTTTTTCCAGTGGTCATATATGGATCTGAGAGTTGGACTATAAAGAAAGCTGAGTGCTGAAGAATTGATGCTTTTGAACTGTGGTGTTGGAGAAGACTCTTGAGAGTCCCTTGGACTGCAAGGAGATCCAACCAGTCCAACCTTAAGGAGATCAGTCCTGAATATTCATTGGAAGGATTGATGTTGAAGCTGAAACCCCAATACTTTGGCCACCTGATGCAAAGAGTTGACTCATTTGAAAAGACCCTGATGCTGGGAAAGATTGAAAGCAGGAGGAGAAGGGAACGACACAGGATGTGATGGTTGGATGGCATCACCAACTCGATGGACACGGGTTTGGGTGGACTCCGGGAGTTGGTGCTGGATAGGGAGGCCTGGCATGCTGCAGTTCATGGGTTCGCAAAGAGTCAGACACGACTGAGCGAGTGAACTGAACCATGTAATATGGTAGAGTAACATGGTACCATGTAACATGGTAAAAGAAAGTATGATTGAGAGACAGGTACAATTAATCATTTTATATTGAAATTTTGAAAATGAGGTGGCAGAACTGAGCAGGCCCTTTTCCTCAGCTATTGAAAAGTCGCAGGAGCATCAGTTATATGAGAGCACAATGTGGTAGCCTCGGTGGGAAAGCACCATTCTGTGTACAGTCTATAATAAGTGGTCACGTCAAATGAGTGAATAAGGGAAGAAATGATCAAACAAAACCACCAGACGGTTTACTTGGGTTACTGGCCTAAAGCAAACCGTCAGCCTGCCCTTCTACAGTATAGATACCAACCCACTAGACAGTGATGCTATAATTCACCAAGCAGATGGTACCAGAGAGTATATGGAAGAAACAAAGGAAGAGTGGAGAAGTGAGAAGGTGTCTTGAAGTCATGGTAACTAGGGTTCAAATTCCCAGGTTCTGTCACTTCTCAGCCATGTGGTCTTAGTTATGTTGTTTGAGTCTCTGCTTCTTCATTTGTAAAGTGAGGATTATAATGCTTACCTTCCAATTTTGTTGCACAGGTTAGAAATTTCCTAGAAAAATGATTGACATGAATAGGGTCTCAATAATTGGTATTCTTGTTATCTCTTTCTCAAAATCTCCAGGATAATAATGTGTATCTTGTTACATATTGTCATGTAATCATTTACATGGAAGACAATTTGCCTTAGAGATTCCCTCAAAATGAACTTTCAATTTTTTTATTAGAAGAGTTGTGTGAAATTAGCAAAAGGGGAAAAATGCTTTTAATAAAAGAATTCATAATAATTGTCCCAGAGCTATTAGTAGTTTCTCATGGGGAAATGAAACAATTAAACATTATAAGGTTGAGAAAAAAGTCAAAATCAAATGGAGTGTGGTCTTTGTAATTATGACTTGTATTCCATTTATCATTTGAATGCAGTAAGACTTCAATGTAGCTTTAGTTCCTTGTCATTGTGACTAGAAATTCAGAATTAATTTGTGGCATAATGACCTGGACATGGATCAACAGGCTCTTTCTATCACAACTTTAATGATTATTCACAAACGAGAATCTCTATTGTATAGACCTTACCTCCAGTGTCCATCACTGCCTCCCATCCTCCCATGGATTTAGAATCCATGGCCCATCATTAGAATTTCCTGTCTCCCATTTGATATTTTTGTCCCTTCCCTTTCCATTCTGAAGGCCTGGCAAAACACCAACCTTCTCACCCTCACCCCATTTCTCTTTATAGAAAAACTCGAGTTTTCTATGCTGGTTCTTCCCACTCCCTCTCCACTCATTTTCACTTAAACTCATCCAGTTTGGCTCTTGTACACACCACTCCTCTTAAATTGTTTTTTTCAAAGTTACCAACTGTCATCTTACTCAGCAAGTGATAATTTCCTATTTTTGAGAAAACTTTCTTTAATTNCTCTGATGCTGGGAGGGATTGGGGGCAGGAGGAGAGGGGGATGACAGAGGATGAGCTGGCTGGATGGCATCACCAACTCGATTCACATGAGTTTGGGTGAACTCCGGGAGTAGTGATGGACAGGGAGGCATGGTGTGCTGCAGTTCATGGGGTCGCAGAGTGGGACACGACTGAATGACTGAACTGAACTGAACTGAGTGCTCTAAAATTTTGTATGAAAACATACAGGGGGAAATTAAGGTTTCCTCTTCCCTTTTAAAAAATATTTCATTCAATGTAGAATTTTAGGTTGAGAGTTATTTTTTTTCAGATTTTCTATAGATGTGACCCCACTGTCTTTTGACTTCCATTATTTCTATTGAGAAATCATCAATTTATAATTGTTACTTTGAAGATATGCGTCTTTTTCTTCCAGCTGCTTTTAAATTGCTTTTGATTTTAGTTTACAGCAGTTTGACTACATTGTGTCTGGGATTGGGTTTTTTCTTTTTTCTTTTTGTATTTAATCTTTTTGGGTTCTTAGAGCTTCCTGAATGTGGATTGATATGTTTCTTCATGTTTTGGAAATTATCTCTTCAAATATTATTTCTTTCACAATTTTCTCTTCTCTAGTTCTGTAAATTCAATCTCAAATATTAAGTCTTTTATTTTTCTTTTTGTATTTCATATACTCTACTGTCTTCCTATATTTTCCATCCTCTTTTCTCTCTATGGTTCAATTTGAATTTTTATTCACTTACCAATCTTCTAGTTTACTATTTCTTCTGCTCTAATTTTATGTTAAACTCATTTATTGAGTTGTTAATCTGAAATACTGTTGTTTTCAATTCTAAAATTCCTATGTATTCTTTATTTAAAAGATACTCTCCAGCTTGTCATCAGCTTTCTCAGAAATATGGAGTGCAATTAATTTTAAGTTTTTTCCTGACAATTCCAATAACTGGGTCTCCTATGAATCCATGTCTATTATTTTCTTTCTATTTCTTGGTTTTCTTTCATGAGTCCTGTCTCTAGGAACATCTAATTTTCTACTGAAAAATGAGTATGACTTATGAAAAATTGTAGAGACTTTTGTGATATGATCTACTTCCATAAAGGGTTTATTTTCCTTCTAGTAGGCAGGGGCTTCCCCGATGGCTCAGTGGTAAAGAATCTGCCTGTAAGGCAGGAGACAGGAGATGCAGATTGGATCCCTGGGTCAGAAAGACGCCCTCGAAGAGGAAATGGCAACCCACTCCAGTATTCTTGCCTGAAAAATCCCGGGAACAGAGGCGCCTGTCAGGCTACAGTCCATGGGGTCACAAAGAGTTAGATGCGACTGAACATGCGCGCATAGGGGGTTCAAGTAGGACAATGTAGTCTTGATTCAGTGAGGGACTAGGAGAAATCAGCTTGAATTTCCACCCTTGTAAAGGCTTGTCTATTTCCAGTTTGCCTTTACTCTCAGAATACAGTTATTCATGGATCTCAACTAAGAGAATAGAATGTTGACCACTGCTTCTCCTCCTTGGTTGGAATTTAAACTCCAAGTTGTGTCTTCCCAGTGTCATGATATCAACAGAAGTTTGCTAGACTTTTTAACTTCTTTTGTGTGCAGTGACACCAGATTATCATTGCAAAAATGCTTGTCTGCTACTCCAATAGTCTCCAGCTTTTTTGGCACCAGGGACTTGTTTCATGGAAGACAATTTTTCCACAGATCAGGATGTGGGGGAAGGTTTCGGGATCTTTCAAGTACATCGCATTTACTGTGCACTTTATTTCTATTATTATTATATTGTGATATATAATGAAATAATTATACAGCTCACCATAATGCATAATGAGAGAGTAAACCTGAACTTGTTTTCCTGAGCTCAGGAAGTAATGCAAGCATTGGAAAGCAGCTGTAAATACAGGTGAAGCTTCACTCCCTAGCCTGTGCTCACCTCCTGCTGTGCAGCCGATTCTACAGGTCAGGGAGTGGTAGAAATCTGTGGCCCAGGGGTTGTCCTAATCTTTTCACCCTACACAGTTTATCATTGGTAAAATGTCTCAAAGGGAAAAGCAACAGAGTGTCAGCTTGTCTCATGATATTTTCTTTCTTTCCAGGTTATTTTTCCCCTCCCTCCTTACCCCCTTGATTATTCTCTAATGCTTTTGAATTGCTATATTTTAGTATTTGTCCAGCTTTTATTGATGTTATCAGAGAGGGAGTTGACTTGATATTATAGAGTACTCAATGATTCTTTAAAATGTAAATGAATTCAACTTTTACTTTTTTTTCTTTTACTTGTAAATATCATTTTGATGAAAAACATTTAAATATCAAAGCGTTACATTTCTTCTGTCAAGTAAAATAACAACCTGAAGTTAGGACACTGATTACTTGACAACCACATTTTTAGTAGATGACTACACTGTAGTCATGCTGGAAACCAAGTGATAGGAGGAACAAAATAAACCATGAGATAATATTACCAGCAAGATATTAGTTGAAACCAAAGGGAAAGGTACTGGAAAACAAGTTCTGCAATGTCAGTGTGGGTGTGTATAAGAGGAAGAGAACCATTAATAGCTCATTCATTTTTAGAAAGTAAGTGGGCTGTTATTTCATTCTAAAAATATGATCGTTTATCTAGTAGCACCACCCTTATGGCAGAAAGTGAAGAAGAACTAAAGAGCCTCTTGATAAAAGTGAGAGGAGAGTGAAAAAGTTGGCTTAAAGCTCAACATTCAGAAAACAAAGATCATGGCATCCAGTGCCATCACTTCATGGGAAATAGATGGGGAAACAGTGGAAACAGTGTCAGACTTTAGTTTTGGGGGCTCCAGAATCACTGCAGTTGGTGATTGCAGCCATGAAATTAAAAGACACTTCCTCCTTGGGAGGAAAGTTATGACCAACCTAGACAGCATATTCAAAAGCAGAGACATTACTTTGCCAACAAAGGTCCATCTAGTCAAGGCTATGGTTTTTCCAGTGGTCATATATGGATCTGAGAGTTGGACTATAAAGAAAGCTGAGTGCTGAAGAATTGATGCTTTTGAACTGTGGTGTTGGAGAAGACTCTTGAGAGTCCCTTGGACTGCAAGGAGATCCAACCAGTCCAACCTTAAGGAGATCAGTCCTGAATATTCATTGGAAGGATTGATGTTGAAGCTGAAACCCCAATACTTTGGCCACCTGATGCAAAGAGTTGACTCATTTGAAAAGACCCTGATGCTGGGAAAGATTGAAAGCAGGAGGAGAAGGGAACGACACAGGATGTGATGGTTGGATGGCATCACCAACTCGATGGACACGGGTTTGGGTGGACTCCGGGAGTTGGTGCTGGATAGGGAGGCCTGGCATGCTGCAGTTCATGGGTTCGCAAAGAGTCAGACACGACTGAGCGAGTGAACTGAACCATGTAATATGGTAGAGTAACATGGTACCATGTAACATGGTAAAAGAAAGTATGATTGAGAGACAGGTACAATTAATCATTTTATATTGAAATTTTGAAAATGAGGTGGCAGAACTGAGCAGGCCCTTTTCCTCAGCTATTGAAAAGTCGCAGGAGCATCAGTTATATGAGAGCACAATGTGGTAGCCTCGGTGGGAAAGCACCATTCTGTGTACAGTCTATAATAAGTGGTCACGTCAAATGAGTGAATAAGGGAAGAAATGATCAAACAAAACCACCAGACGGTTTACTTGGGTTACTGGCCTAAAGCAAACCGTCAGCCTGCCCTTCTACAGTATAGATACCAACCCACTAGACAGTGATGCTATAATTCACCAAGCAGATGGTACCAGAGAGTATATGGAAGAAACAAAGGAAGAGTGGAGAAGTGAGAAGGTGTCTTGAAGTCATGGTAACTAGGGTTCAAATTCCCAGGTTCTGTCACTTCTCAGCCATGTGGTCTTAGTTATGTTGTTTGAGTCTCTGCTTCTTCATTTGTAAAGTGAGGATTATAATGCTTACCTTCCAATTTTGTTGCACAGGTTAGAAATTTCCTAGAAAAATGATTGACATGAATAGGGTCTCAATAATTGGTATTCTTGTTATCTCTTTCTCAAAATCTCCAGGATAATAATGTGTATCTTGTTACATATTGTCATGTAATCATTTACATGGAAGACAATTTGCCTTAGAGATTCCCTCAAAATGAACTTTCAATTTTTTTATTAGAAGAGTTGTGTGAAATTAGCAAAAGGGGAAAAATGCTTTTAATAAAAGAATTCATAATAATTGTCCCAGAGCTATTAGTAGTTTCTCATGGGGAAATGAAACAATTAAACATTATAAGGTTGAGAAAAAAGTCAAAATCAAATGGAGTGTGGTCTTTGTAATTATGACTTGTATTCCATTTATCATTTGAATGCAGTAAGACTTCAATGTAGCTTTAGTTCCTTGTCATTGTGACTAGAAATTCAGAATTAATTTGTGGCATAATGACCTGGACATGGATCAACAGGCTCTTTCTATCACAACTTTAATGATTATTCACAAACGAGAATCTCTATTGTATAGACCTTACCTCCAGTGTCCATCACTGCCTCCCATCCTCCCATGGATTTAGAATCCATGGCCCATCATTAGAATTTCCTGTCTCCCATTTGATATTTTTGTCCCTTCCCTTTCCATTCTGAAGGCCTGGCAAAACACCAACCTTCTCACCCTCACCCCATTTCTCTTTATAGAAAAACTCGAGTTTTCTATGCTGGTTCTTCCCACTCCCTCTCCACTCATTTTCACTTAAACTCATCCAGTTTGGCTCTTGTACACACCACTCCTCTTAAATTGTTTTTTTCAAAGTTACCAACTGTCATCTTACTCAGCAAGTGATAATTTCCTATTTTTGAGAAAACTTTCTTTAATTGGCTACAAAGACACATAATGTCCTGTCTGTCTCAGACTTTAGAGACTACTACTCCTCAGTCCTCTCTGATGGATCCTTTCCTTCTCATGATTTCAGAATGTTGGAGCACACAAGAGCAAGTCATCAGACTCCTCTTTACCCATATTCACTCCCTTTTGATCTCATTCAGGCTATGGCTTTGAGTAACATCCACATATTTCTTCAAGCCTAAGATTCTGAGCAACCTAAAATTGCTGGGAGAAATATCAATAACCTCAGATATACAAAAGAGACCATGCTCATGGCAGAAAGTGAAGAGGAACTAGAGCCTCTTGATGAAAGTGAAAGAGGAGAGTGAAAAGCTGGCTTAAAATTCAACATGCCTAAAACTAAGATCAGGCATCTGGTCCTATCACTTCATGGCAATTTGATGGGCAGACAATGGAAACAGTGTCAGACTTTATTTTGGGGGGCTCCAAAGTCACTGCAGATGGTAACTGTAACCATGAAATTAAAAGATGCTTGCTCCTTGGAAGAAAAGCTATGACCAACCTAGACAGCATATTAAAAAGCTTTTACATTACTTTGTCAACAAAGGTCCGTCTAGTCAAAGCTATGATTTTTCCAGTAGTCATGAATGGATGTGAGAGTTGGACCATAAAGACAGCTGAGTGCTGAAGAATTGATGCTTTTGAACTGTTGTGTTGGAGAAGACTCTTGAGAGACGCTTGGACATCAAGCAGATCCAATCAGTTCATCCTAAAGGAGATCAGTCCTGAATATTCATTGGAAGGACTGATGCTGAGGCTGAAGCTTCAGTACTTTGGCTACCTGATGCAAAGAGCTGACTCACTGGAGAAAACCCTGATGCTGGGAAAGATTGAGGGTCAGAGGAGAAGGGAACAACAGAGGATGAGATGGTTGGATGGCATCACTGACCCAAAGGGCATGAATTAGAACAAGCTCCAGGAGTTGGTGATGAACAGGGAAGCCTGGCATGCTGCAGTCCATAGGGTCACAAACTGAACTGAACTGAACTGAAGATTCTGAGATAGGCTGAATATCGGCCCCCCAAAATATCTAGGGTCTAATCCTAGGAATCTGTAAATGTTCCCATAAAAGGCAAAAAAGACTTTGCAAATGTGATTTAGAATCTTCATGTGGGAAGACTGCCCAGGTTATTCAGGTGAGCCCTAAATAAAATCACAAATGTCCCTGTAAGATGGAGGCAAGTACAGCAGAAACCAGCACAACATTCACTTTCCTCAAATTAAAAAATAAATTTAAAAAAACAAAAGGAAAAAAATTGGCGGCAAGGGTGATTTGACTGTAGACACAGACGGTAATGTGATAATTGAAAGAAGACACTGCAGCCAAAGATGGAGGAAGGGGCTACAAGCCAAGGAATGTAAGGATTGCAGCTCTAAGAACTGAAAAAGGCAAGGAAATGAGTTCTCCCCTAGTGCCTCTGAAGGAATATGGTTTTGGTTTCAACCTCATGATACAACTTGGATCTAAATTTCTGGTGTTTTAAGCCACCAAGTTTGTGGTAATTTATTACAATAATCATCGGAAATGGACATAAGGAAAGGAAAGTGAAGTTGCTCAGTCATGTCTGACTCTTTGCAACCCCATGGACTGTAGCCTACCAGGCTCC
>SJYA01037306.1:0-10897 GCA_006410615.1 Neotragus moschatus | reverse complement strand
AATGACTGAGTAATACTCCATTGTGTATATGTACCACAGCTTTTTTATCCATTCATCTGCTGATGGACAGCTAGGTTGCTTCCATGTCCTGGCTATTATAAACAGTGCTGTAGAACATTGGGGTTTTCTAGCTTTATAAATTGAAGGTTTAATTCATTTTTTCATTTTCATAAACAGTATTATTATTTGTCCACCTGACTAGTCATATATTAAGAGTGATGCTGTATATGTTCCCATTATTAAGTTTTTATTCTTTTTTCCTGTCTTCTCCATTGTTTCTCTTGAGCATACATGCTTTCTCAGTTACTTATAACATTTAATGATATCTGGCTTTAACTCTGCTTTGTCACAAGTGGCAATACAGCCAATGCTTTCCAATTACTTTTTAAATTTCTATATATCTTTGCCTTTCCCTTTATTCTCAGATGATGAATCACTCTGTTATGTAAGTATCTCTTAGATGCAGCATATAGTTGAACCTTACTTTGAAAGCTATATTAAATTTTTATTTAAAATTTTAATTATTGAGTTAAGTCTATTTCCATAAATCAATATGACTAGTACTATTTTCACTCTTATGCATTGGAGAAGGAAATGGCAACTNTTTCTATATATCTTTGCCTTTCCCTTTATTCTCAGATGATGAATCACTCTGTTATGTAAGTATCTCTTAGATGCAGCATATAGTTGAACCTTACTTTGAAAGCTATATTAAATTTTTATTTAAAATTTTAATTATTGAGTTAAGTCTATTTCCATAAATCAATATGACTAGTACTATTTTCACTCTTATGCATTGGAGAAGGAAATGGCAACTCACTCCAGTGTTCTTGCCTTGAGAATTCCAGGGACGGGGGAGCCTGGTGGGCTGCCATCTATGGGGTCGCACAGAGTCGGACACGACTGAAGTGACTTAGCAGCAGTACTAGTCTCAAAATGCAGTAAATTTTTGGTTAAAATTATTTTTATCATATTTCCCACTCATCTTTTTATTTATAATTTATTTTGCTTTTATGCTTTAAAATACTTTTAACATTTAAGATATATCTTTTCTTCTAACAACTACTTTTATATTATACTTTCTTAGAAAATTTTCTGTTCCTTGATTTCTTATTTAACTGATTAGTATCTGCTCTATAAGATTTTCATGCTATCATTTGATTCTTACTTTTTTTCTAATGAACTCACTGTACTCTTCTCTTTCCTTTCTCCTCTTTATGAAATTTATTATCTTTTTTGTCATAGCATGTAACATAACATTTTTACATAAAATTTTCACTTTATGTCAACCTATCTTTTAGTATAGAATGTTTTAAAATACATTAAATGCTCATAATCAGCTCCTAACCAAACTTCTCCATTAGTCACTTGGTTGAATCAAGCCCATCCATTAGAAAACTGCTCAAGAAGGGCTCACAAATACAAGTATAGCTTAAGTTATTTTGCACTTAAAGACCCTTTTTCTCTTGGCTTTACCCTAGAATAATATCTGACTAGATACCAAATTCTGGATTCCCTTATATTTCTTTGAGGTTTTTGACAATGCTTTTTCTATATTTATTTTGCTTTGCATGTTCCTATTGAGCTATTTGAAACAGACAAATATCTGTTTTTTGTCTTGTTAATTATTTGGACATTTTGCCAGAAGCTATTGAAAATTTTTCTTTATGGCACTTGGAAATTTATCTTTCATCTGATAAGATGACTTGCTTTAAGGCAAGTATAGCCTTGTGCCTAGTTGAAATGACAAAATACTGCCTACAATATAAATGAATCTGATTTTCAGATATATATTCAGATTTGCAATTTAGATAATGTCATATATCTTCCAACATGAGATGTTCTAAGCATGTCTGTCTTTGACTTCTTCAGGGATAGGATCCATTTCTTGGCAACAATCTTCCACTTATACACAGGAAATATGATAACAGGCCTACATCCAGCTTTGGCTTCTTTGATTTTCCAGATCATTGAAATTACCTGCCTACACTGAATAACATGGTCAGTTTTTATGCTTTTATTGTCCCCCATAAATTTGACTCTTTGTCTTCAATTTCTAAAACACTCTCCTAAGCATCACAGATTTCAAAGTATTAGAGATGGTATCTTACTGATCATTTACTCCACTGTTTTCAAGCCAGCATTGTTTTAGAGACTTCTAAATTGAAGTAACAGGCTGGGTGTGAAGAGTTCCCTTTCACCTCTTGAAACAAGCTCTTTCATCTTCTCTCCCTCTTCCTTGGTTCCACATAATATTAAACTTGAAAAGGTAGGTTTATGTTACAACATTTTGTAAATCACCTTTTACTCCAAAGTTTTCATTTTGCAGAAGACTTATTAATTGATTTATAAGACAGCAATAACTTATTCATACTGAGAACTTGAAAGAAATAGATACGCTATATTTTTAGATGGAAAAACTTGAAAGCGCAAAAGACAGAAAAGGTGCACCTATTAACTTGTTTGAACAATTGTATTTTGACTAGTAATGGATAAATTTTATAACTAAACTGCTCTAAGGTGACATAAAAAATATGACCATTTCCTAGAGTTTTGATCATAGAAACAGCATGATTCTATGTAGGATTTACATTACTATAGAGTACAAATCTATAAACACTTTTAAAACTTCATTTAAATATATAATTATCTGATAATATAAGGTTAAAATGTAAAAACTGAATAACAGTCAGATGTGCTTCTAGTACAGACAACTTCCAAGGCATCATGTCTGTCTAATTATCACTACCCAAACTCTGCCTTTTCTTGCTTTAATCTTCTCACTCCTTTCTAGGCCAACTGCTTACAAAACTTCTTCATCTTAAAATCTATAGCCACACATTACCTTTCCCCCTCCCCATATTTCTGGATGTACTAGACCAAATTGTCTCCAACCTCGCATGAATGACTTTAAAACCTTTAGGTAGAACACAGAATGACTGTGTCTTATTTGCCCTAGGCCATCTGTTTTACCCCCATCAAACTTCTCACTCATAAATTAAAGAATGCAGTCTGATCTATGTGACCAAGGAGAAAAGTCAAACAAGATAATCAATCTCCAGTGCTGTTAATCTTTGTCTTCTCTACTTCCTTTGTGCAAGGTAGGTCCTGTGGGAAATCTAGGGAGGTAGCCCTGGTGTATAGTATTCCTTCCAGAAATAATAGCCCCTGTTTCCTGAGGAAAACATTGAGATTCAAAAGTATGTTTTCTTTAAATGTAGCAACACTTTTTGTAGGCTTACCAAAGCACTGGAAGAATAAGCAGCTCCTTTTAATGTGTGTACAAGGGACGTTATACCTGCACTTCTGGTTACATATTTAAGCCTTCTGTTCATATGCTGTGTTTTATTGATCATAGGTTTGGGTAAGAAAAAGAGATTTGTTGGCCTTAATTACAATTCTAGGTGGTTGAAACAGTACCTCTGCAAGTAGTGAACTTTAGAAAAGTGGATCCAGATTCTGTCCACTGAAAATATATATATACTACATTCACATCTATTTCCCTGCTCTGTCAGCTGAAAGACTCTGGAAACAACGATACTCCTATAACAAAGAGCATACCTAACACTTGGATTTTTGCTTCTAATCATATTCTCTAATAAAAGGAAGTAGAAGTCCTTGGAGAAATGACTGATTTTAGGAGCAGGGCAGCGAATAAACAAGTTGAGCCTGAGGCATTTTGTGGTGCCAGAAAGTAAGGAAGTGCTCAGATAACAAAACAATGATGGTACGTCAGAGACCTTGTTGCCAAATGAAAGAGATCCCAATAGCCAAAGCTGGGGGAAAAAGTGTGCTTATGAGGAAAAACATACATTTTATGACAGAGACAGTGTCCAAATAAACAATATGAGTTCAAATAGACTTTTTGGAATAATATCTATGGAATGAGTGCAAGTTGCTTGAGGCAAATGATCTTATCTGCCTTGCCTACCATTATATCCTTACTGTTTTTGTCACCTAGGCTGATATGTAATAGGCCTTTAATTGTATACACTGAATTTTTAAAAAGAGATTTAATGCAGACATTAACAAGTATTAGTTCTTGCCCATCTACACTTAAAGCAAAAAAAAAAAAAAAGCTGTATAGCTTAATGGTAGAATTTTTAGAAGTACTGGAAACAATTTGGTCACACTGTTTTGAACCGTGTACCTTAAGGACAGGGTAGATTAATAGAAGGATACCAATACATCTTTGTTTCATTTACATATACATTCATTGAGCAACCTTAATAACTACTCTTGCTAATAAATGTCTTCCCAATACCAGATGTCTCACAGAATATCTATTTAGATATAGCACTTAATCCAATAAAAACACACATACTATGTTCTGAAGTTCCTTGATCATGAGGTTTATGCAGTAGGTTTGTTAATCCACTGTAATTTAGTGACCCTTTCCTGGAAATTCTAATCTACTTTAATGGTGTGATCCAAGGAATCGATTACGCAAAAGCCCTCAGATTATTCTTGTGACTGTGCATATTTCAAATACACTTCCATATGTGAAATCTTTTTTTGTGTTAAGCAGCTTCCTGGCTTCCATTTCAAAAACGAAAAATAAGAACACTCTTTAATACCATACAGAAAAACAAACTCAAAATGGATCAAAGACCTAAACATAAGGTCAGACACTTTTAAATTCTTAGAGGAAAACACAGGCAGAACACCCTGACATAAATCACAGCAATATCTTTTTGGATCCACCTCCTAGTGTAATGAAAACAAAGACAAAATAAGCAAATGGAACCTAATTAAACTTAAAAGTTTCTGCACAGCAAAGGAAACCATAAACAGAATGAAAAGACAACCCCAAGAATAAGAGAAAATATCTGCAAACAAAGCAACNCTTAGCAGCAGTACTAGTCTCAAAATGCAGTAAATTTTTGGTTAAAATTATTTTTATCATATTTCCCACTCATCTTTTTATTTATAATTTATTTTGCTTTTATGCTTTAAAATACTTTTAACATTTAAGATATATCTTTTCTTCTAACAACTACTTTTATATTATACTTTCTTAGAAAATTTTCTGTTCCTTGATTTCTTATTTAACTGATTAGTATCTGCTCTATAAGATTTTCATGCTATCATTTGATTCTTACTTTTTTTCTAATGAACTCACTGTACTCTTCTCTTTCCTTTCTCCTCTTTATGAAATTTATTATCTTTTTTGTCATAGCATGTAACATAACATTTTTACATAAAATTTTCACTTTATGTCAACCTATCTTTTAGTATAGAATGTTTTAAAATACATTAAATGCTCATAATCAGCTCCTAACCAAACTTCTCCATTAGTCACTTGGTTGAATCAAGCCCATCCATTAGAAAACTGCTCAAGAAGGGCTCACAAATACAAGTATAGCTTAAGTTATTTTGCACTTAAAGACCCTTTTTCTCTTGGCTTTACCCTAGAATAATATCTGACTAGATACCAAATTCTGGATTCCCTTATATTTCTTTGAGGTTTTTGACAATGCTTTTTCTATATTTATTTTGCTTTGCATGTTCCTATTGAGCTATTTGAAACAGACAAATATCTGTTTTTTGTCTTGTTAATTATTTGGACATTTTGCCAGAAGCTATTGAAAATTTTTCTTTATGGCACTTGGAAATTTATCTTTCATCTGATAAGATGACTTGCTTTAAGGCAAGTATAGCCTTGTGCCTAGTTGAAATGACAAAATACTGCCTACAATATAAATGAATCTGATTTTCAGATATATATTCAGATTTGCAATTTAGATAATGTCATATATCTTCCAACATGAGATGTTCTAAGCATGTCTGTCTTTGACTTCTTCAGGGATAGGATCCATTTCTTGGCAACAATCTTCCACTTATACACAGGAAATATGATAACAGGCCTACATCCAGCTTTGGCTTCTTTGATTTTCCAGATCATTGAAATTACCTGCCTACACTGAATAACATGGTCAGTTTTTATGCTTTTATTGTCCCCCATAAATTTGACTCTTTGTCTTCAATTTCTAAAACACTCTCCTAAGCATCACAGATTTCAAAGTATTAGAGATGGTATCTTACTGATCATTTACTCCACTGTTTTCAAGCCAGCATTGTTTTAGAGACTTCTAAATTGAAGTAACAGGCTGGGTGTGAAGAGTTCCCTTTCACCTCTTGAAACAAGCTCTTTCATCTTCTCTCCCTCTTCCTTGGTTCCACATAATATTAAACTTGAAAAGGTAGGTTTATGTTACAACATTTTGTAAATCACCTTTTACTCCAAAGTTTTCATTTTGCAGAAGACTTATTAATTGATTTATAAGACAGCAATAACTTATTCATACTGAGAACTTGAAAGAAATAGATACGCTATATTTTTAGATGGAAAAACTTGAAAGCGCAAAAGACAGAAAAGGTGCACCTATTAACTTGTTTGAACAATTGTATTTTGACTAGTAATGGATAAATTTTATAACTAAACTGCTCTAAGGTGACATAAAAAATATGACCATTTCCTAGAGTTTTGATCATAGAAACAGCATGATTCTATGTAGGATTTACATTACTATAGAGTACAAATCTATAAACACTTTTAAAACTTCATTTAAATATATAATTATCTGATAATATAAGGTTAAAATGTAAAAACTGAATAACAGTCAGATGTGCTTCTAGTACAGACAACTTCCAAGGCATCATGTCTGTCTAATTATCACTACCCAAACTCTGCCTTTTCTTGCTTTAATCTTCTCACTCCTTTCTAGGCCAACTGCTTACAAAACTTCTTCATCTTAAAATCTATAGCCACACATTACCTTTCCCCCTCCCCATATTTCTGGATGTACTAGACCAAATTGTCTCCAACCTCGCATGAATGACTTTAAAACCTTTAGGTAGAACACAGAATGACTGTGTCTTATTTGCCCTAGGCCATCTGTTTTACCCCCATCAAACTTCTCACTCATAAATTAAAGAATGCAGTCTGATCTATGTGACCAAGGAGAAAAGTCAAACAAGATAATCAATCTCCAGTGCTGTTAATCTTTGTCTTCTCTACTTCCTTTGTGCAAGGTAGGTCCTGTGGGAAATCTAGGGAGGTAGCCCTGGTGTATAGTATTCCTTCCAGAAATAATAGCCCCTGTTTCCTGAGGAAAACATTGAGATTCAAAAGTATGTTTTCTTTAAATGTAGCAACACTTTTTGTAGGCTTACCAAAGCACTGGAAGAATAAGCAGCTCCTTTTAATGTGTGTACAAGGGACGTTATACCTGCACTTCTGGTTACATATTTAAGCCTTCTGTTCATATGCTGTGTTTTATTGATCATAGGTTTGGGTAAGAAAAAGAGATTTGTTGGCCTTAATTACAATTCTAGGTGGTTGAAACAGTACCTCTGCAAGTAGTGAACTTTAGAAAAGTGGATCCAGATTCTGTCCACTGAAAATATATATATACTACATTCACATCTATTTCCCTGCTCTGTCAGCTGAAAGACTCTGGAAACAACGATACTCCTATAACAAAGAGCATACCTAACACTTGGATTTTTGCTTCTAATCATATTCTCTAATAAAAGGAAGTAGAAGTCCTTGGAGAAATGACTGATTTTAGGAGCAGGGCAGCGAATAAACAAGTTGAGCCTGAGGCATTTTGTGGTGCCAGAAAGTAAGGAAGTGCTCAGATAACAAAACAATGATGGTACGTCAGAGACCTTGTTGCCAAATGAAAGAGATCCCAATAGCCAAAGCTGGGGGAAAAAGTGTGCTTATGAGGAAAAACATACATTTTATGACAGAGACAGTGTCCAAATAAACAATATGAGTTCAAATAGACTTTTTGGAATAATATCTATGGAATGAGTGCAAGTTGCTTGAGGCAAATGATCTTATCTGCCTTGCCTACCATTATATCCTTACTGTTTTTGTCACCTAGGCTGATATGTAATAGGCCTTTAATTGTATACACTGAATTTTTAAAAAGAGATTTAATGCAGACATTAACAAGTATTAGTTCTTGCCCATCTACACTTAAAGCAAAAAAAAAAAAAAAGCTGTATAGCTTAATGGTAGAATTTTTAGAAGTACTGGAAACAATTTGGTCACACTGTTTTGAACCGTGTACCTTAAGGACAGGGTAGATTAATAGAAGGATACCAATACATCTTTGTTTCATTTACATATACATTCATTGAGCAACCTTAATAACTACTCTTGCTAATAAATGTCTTCCCAATACCAGATGTCTCACAGAATATCTATTTAGATATAGCACTTAATCCAATAAAAACACACATACTATGTTCTGAAGTTCCTTGATCATGAGGTTTATGCAGTAGGTTTGTTAATCCACTGTAATTTAGTGACCCTTTCCTGGAAATTCTAATCTACTTTAATGGTGTGATCCAAGGAATCGATTACGCAAAAGCCCTCAGATTATTCTTGTGACTGTGCATATTTCAAATACACTTCCATATGTGAAATCTTTTTTTGTGTTAAGCAGCTTCCTGGCTTCCATTTCAAAAACGAAAAATAAGAACACTCTTTAATACCATACAGAAAAACAAACTCAAAATGGATCAAAGACCTAAACATAAGGTCAGACACTTTTAAATTCTTAGAGGAAAACACAGGCAGAACACCCTGACATAAATCACAGCAATATCTTTTTGGATCCACCTCCTAGTGTAATGAAAACAAAGACAAAATAAGCAAATGGAACCTAATTAAACTTAAAAGTTTCTGCACAGCAAAGGAAACCATAAACAGAATGAAAAGACAACCCCAAGAATAAGAGAAAATATCTGCAAACAAAGCAACCAACAAGGGATTAATCTCCAAAATAAACAAATAGCTCATACAGCTCTATGTAAAAAAAAAAAAAAAAAAGTCCAATCAAAAAACAGGCAGAATATCTAAACAGACGTTTCTCCAAAGAAGACATACAAAAGGCCAAAAATCACATGAAAAGATGCTCAATATCACTAATTGTCAGAGAAATGCAAATCAGAACTACAACGAGGTATCACCTCACACTGATCAAAATGGCTATTATCAAAAAATCTACAGACAATAAATGCTGGAGAGGGTGTGGAGAAAAAGGAATGCTCCTACACTGTTGGTGGGAATATAAATTGGTACAACCACTATGGAGAACAGTATGGAGGGTCCCTAAAAAACTAAACATAGAACTACCATATGATTGAACAATTCCACTCCTGGGAATATATCTGGAGAAAACCATAATGTGAAAAGATATATGTACCCCAATGTTTACTGCAGCACTGCTGACAACAGCCAAGACATGAAGGCAACCTAAATATCCACAGACAGAAAATGGATATAGAGGATGTGGTCTTTATATATGTAATGGAATATTAGTCACAGAAAAGAATGAAATAATGCCATTTGCAGCAACATGGATAAACCTAGAGATTATCATACTAAGTGAAGCCAGACAGAGAATGACAAATATCATATCATTCATATATGAAACATAACTTTAAAAAAAATGATACAAATGAAATGATTTACAAAACAGAAAGAGACTTACAAATATTGAAAACACCATAATGAGCCAATCTAAGTAGACCCTCTACTTTCTCTAAAGAGAAAACTTTGCATTCAGCTTTAACACACTGGTTTTTACCAAAACAATTCTTTCTCTGAAA
The DNA here is from genome assembly GCA_006410615.1 of Neotragus moschatus. Taxonomy (NCBI): domain Eukaryota; kingdom Metazoa; phylum Chordata; class Mammalia; order Artiodactyla; family Bovidae; genus Neotragus; species Neotragus moschatus. Next base: position 1,267 of record SJYA01037306.1, on the reverse strand, counting down.
ATTAGAAAAATTAGACATAAAAATACATATTATAATTTTATATAAATATACTTTTGTATTACATAAATTATATAATATACACACATATGTGTGTGTGTGTGTGCATATAATTTCTGATATTATCTGAAAATGACCAAAGAAGCCAGGATCCTAGATAACGGAGGAATATATTGAAATCACTCCAGCATTCTATGTGACTTTCATCCTCGAGATACTAGCCTGTATGCAACAGGCAACGGGTCTAGAGACTGAGAAGATGAGCAGGAATTTGAAACTGCAGAGAAAGGGGAATTAAATAATAACAAAAAATAATTCGAAGTTACCAAGGGACAATGAAAGATATGAATTACTTTTATCCCATTGTAAGTTAAGACTACTTGCCACAGTTTCTCTTTCAGAACCAGTAAGACCAAAAATTCTGAAATACCCTACAGTGATATACGTGATATGACCACCAACGGCCATTCTAACTGCTATTACTATTCTCAGTTCACTTCAGTTCAGTCGCTCAGTCATGTCCGACTCTTTGGGACCCCATGGATTGCAGCACGCCAGGCCTCACTGTCCATCACCAACTCCCAGAGTTTACCCAAATTCATGTCCATTGAATCAGTGATGCCATCCAACCATCTTATCCTCCGTCGTCCCCTTCTCCTCCTGCCTTCAATGTTTCCCAGCATCAGGTCTTTTCAAATGAGTAAGTTCTTCTCATCAGGTGGCCAAAGTATTGGAGTTTCAGCTTCAACATCAGCCCTTCCAATGAATATTCAGGATTGATCTCCTTTAGGATGGACTGATTGGATCTCTCAAGAGTCTTCTCCAACATCACAATTCAAAAGCATCAGTTCTTCGGCGCTCAGCTGTCTTTATAGTCCAACTCTCACATCCACACATGACTACTGGAAAAACCATAGCTTAGACTAGATGGACCTTTGTTGGCAAAGTAATGTCTCTGCTTTTTAATATGCTGTCTAGGTTGGTCATAACTTTTCTTTCAAGAAGCAAGTGTCTTTACTTTCATGGCTGCAGTCACCATTAGCAGTGATTTTGGAGCCCCCCTCCAAAAATAAAGTCTGTTACTATTTCCACTGTTTAGCCATCTGTTTTCCATGAAGTGATGGGACCGGATGCCATGATCTTAGTTTTCTGAATGTTGAACTTTAAACCAACTTCTTCACTCTTCTCTTTCACTTTCATCAATCTTCTTCACTTTCTGCCATAAGGGTGGTGTCATCTGCATATCTGAGGTTATTGATATTTCTCCCAG